>CM068388.1:19287619-19414693 GCA_034770075.1 Aralia elata
ACATGATAACCAACCCGGGCAGACGATAACCCGGGGGTTACGAGATGGGTGACCGTGCGACGATTACCCGGCCCCGACGAGACGATTGGACCGAACGACGATATAACCGGCGATTACGAGATGGATGTCCCGGCGACAAAAACCGGGCTCCGACAAGATAAACCACCCGGCGACGAATAACCGGGGGGGGGGGTTACGGAGATGGGTAACCGGCGACGATACCCGGCCCCGACGAGGACAATCGACCGGGACAGACGATAACCGGCGATGACGAGAAGATGTCCCGGCAAACGAAAACCGACTCCGACACGATCACACCAAACCGGCGACGATTACCGGGGTTTACGAGATGGTGTGACCGGGCGACCATACCCGGCCCCCGACGAGGACGAATCGACCGGCGACGGATAACCGGATCATTACGAGATGGATGTTCTGGCGACGGAAAACCGGCTTGCCGACCAGATAACCAACCGGCGAAGATAAACCGGGGGTTACGCAGATGGGTGACCGGCGACGATACCCGGACCCCGACCACAATCGACCCGGCGACGATAAACCCGCAGAATACGAGATGGATGTCCCGGCGACGAAGAACCGGCTCCGGATAAGATAACCAAACCGGCGAACGTAAAACCGGGGGTTACGAGATGGGTGGACCGGCGACGATACCCCGGCCCCCGACGAGCACGATTGTCGTACCGGACGACGATAACCGGCCCGATTTACGAGATGGATTATCCGGCGACGAAAACCTGTGCTTACCGACAAGATCCCCAACCGGCGACGATAACCGGCAAGGGTTACGAGATGGGTGACTCGCGACGATTACCCGGCCTTCCGCCGAGAGAACCATGCGACCGGCGACGAAAACCGGCGAGTTTACGCATGGAATGTCCGGCGACGGGAAAAACCGACTCCCGATAGAATAACCAACCGACGGACGAGATACCCGGCGGTAACGAGATGGGAGACCGGGCGACGGATACCCGGCCCCGACGAGACGATCGAACCGACGACGAATAAACCCGGTTGGATAACGAGATGGGATGTCCGGCGACGGAAACCAGGCTCCGACAAGATAAACCCACCGGGCGACGATAACCGGGGCGTTAACTGAAATGGGTGCCCGGCGGACGATAACCCGGCCCCGACGAGACGATCAACAGCCTCGACACACCCTTTTACTGAATGATTTGCATCAATATGCATCTTACATGGCATCATAAATCATTACTGTGTTTGCATCATGTATGCAGTTGGTTCACCCCATGGATGCACTGATCATTCATATAGCACTCGAGTGTCTATTCTTTAAATCTCTGTACATTTCATTAAACATTGCAATTGAACATGATAAAGAGGAGGCAGCTGTAGACACCGCCAATTTTTGCATTCCCCTGTCACTAAAACCATTGACAGTAGGCAAAAATCGTCAATTGAACCGGCTTGCGGGAGCAAGGGGGGGTGGGGCCCAAGTGCCAAGTCGCCCGGAACCCCACGCGCAGTGATTGGGCCAATCAAAGCAGACGTGACAATAAGGCCATCCGAATGACAGAACATCCCCGAATGGTCGGAGTGGCACGTCTCCGGAAATTCTTCTCGGACTGTCCGCATACGAGAGCCTGTCAGCGGAAAACCGACACGTTACGGCACTAAATCGCGGCGTGGCACGAAAAATCGAGACAGTCAAACCGTTCCAGCCGCGGATTGATTGCTGCGGCCAAATAGTGCGCCTTTTTGAAAACAAAACGGAACTCCGAAATCTAAAATTTTTTTGGTTGGGGGCGGGTGAGTGGGAGGGCCAGCGCGGCCAGCCAGCCAATTTCAGCCAGTTTCGTGCAGCCATACCGGAAGGGGAAGAAGTTGAAAGTTTGGGGAAGAAAGAAAGGATTTCAGGCAACAGCCCAAGCACTGGAAATAGAGAAGGATAAAGAGCCAACTTTGCCACAAAAATAGGATGAAGAATAAGATAGAAAAAAAGAGAGGATTTTAATTTCTTTTGATTTTTGTTAGTATCAAATTACCACTCCTTATCCTGATTCAATACACAAGTCCACATACCATTTACGATCAAATGCAAGGTAAAAATTTCTATTTGTTACTAGCAATTCATGTCATAATGATTGAGTAAATTAGATGTGACTTTCATGTATCTTGTTGAATAATCATGGATTAGGGATTAATTGGTGCAGGGTTCCATACGGAACAAAAATTCAATCCTAATAACCCAAAGGATATCCAATTGATGAAATTTCCTACGTCGTTTATAATGTGTGGGATTTTATTGGATGTAAATTTATTTATTAGATTGTCCATTTTCGGAAATCATGGTGGTAAATTAGATAAATCGCGGGTTAGTTAATTAGTGTTAGTATTCATTATTGTGGGCATGTCATTATCTCGTTTGTGAGCCTAGGAACGCGACCCGGCCGTGGTCCAAATCCGATGATTGGACTTTTTGATGCGTGTAATAGATTTCAAGGTGCACGTATTTTGGTAACATGTTAATCATCGGGCCTTAAAAAACGACGTGTCTAAGGCGAAGAATCCGGGATTTAAGGCCCCGTAGTAGTGGAAACAGGTGATTGTTTGGCGTTTCGGGGCATGTTTTGATGGCTTACATGCCCATAAATAGCCCCCACGCGTGTTTATGCTTGATTTAGATTTTGTGTGACACAAAAATGCTTCAAGGATTAAACGGATGAAGAATTGTTTTTATTAAAACTACAAACAAGCTAGGTTATTGAGGAATCACGAGGAAAAGATCGGAAGATGATTAATAAACGGTCGATTCCTATTTTAACACGAGAAGGCCAAAGGAATTCATTTTCAAACATCAACCAAAAAATGGCTTTTTAAGTGAATTAACGAAACGTTTTACTAAACCTTGATACATAGGGTGAAAGAGAGTCCTAGGAAACTTGCCACATCAATTATGAAAGCAACGTATAAATCTCGATTCCTATTTGGCTAAGGTTTAAAACAAATTCATGTTGTACCAAAACCAACACTTAATAAAATATCTCATAAACTTTTTTGCCATTTAAAAATCAACCCTTTTCCCATAAAGAAATAAAGCTTTCTCGTATAAAAGGAAAAAGACATTCTAAACCACACTCTCCAAAATAAAAAACACGTCTCTTTCAATAAAACACCAAAAAAGAATTTCATTTCATCCAAACTCACCACAACATTCACATAGAGGCCACACACACTCACACCCGTCAACGTAGGATACATATTCATGAATCCAAAGGATAGGAAAGTCCAAGATTGTGGTAACCGAGTTTCACGGAAGTCGGGGGTTAGGCCTAACACTACACCTTCCCCTCGCTTAAGCAAGCCCCGAACCTCCCGAACTCTATGGAATCTCGATTCGCAGACACTACCAATTAATTCGGATGTCCCAAATATGAGCCAAAACGATTTATAAATAAAGCGAAAACTCGGAATGAGTTGGGTACAATCCATTTCAAATATACCAACTGGCTGGACTCTGATTAATTGGCTCATCATTAAAAAAAAAAAAAAACGATCTTCACAAAACCCCCGACGACATTAATGCCGACTCTTTTTCCAGAAAAATCCAATTAACCAAGAGGCTAAAATTGGAAAAAAGACTAAAAAATGAGGACACGAAGAAGAAACCCGGCGTCGACACCCTCCTGGAGGAAGATTAAGCATCTTTTTCACTTTCTGATACTTGATATTCCATTTGTATTCTAGAAATAATGCTACTAGACTTAATGGAATCTGCATAGATTATCATGCCTTCAAAGGCACACTTGTTTGTACCAGAAAAAACATAAATGCTTATCGGTGGGCCAGGTTTAGCTCAGGCTCCTCTACATGAACATTGTCTTTTTGTAAAATGTATATGAGCATAGGTTTTTTTCAATTATGTTAAACAATTTTCAGTTCAAACATAATGATTGATAAGACTTCAGGCTAAAAAGGAATCAAGTATATGTGTTGAATAATTGCTTGAATCAGGTTTCAATAAGATAATTTTCCATACAGCAATTATTCATTTCCCAGGAATGATAGCTCTTATTCACAACGTTTTAAATTCTTGAAAAATCAGCTCTCTGCTGGTCCTCTTACTCTGATGGTTGCTTTCAACTGAACATGATGACTTTAAATGTTATACAGATGGCGAGAGGAATGGAAATCCAGTGAGTTCAATCAAAAAGAAGAAAATTGATAGCAAAAGCTACCGAGCAAAGTATTAGGAAACCATGAGGAAAGAGAATGAGCAATGGCATAACTTCATTCTCTCCATTCCGTAAGCTGTAATAATCTCCCCCCATTTCCAAACATCCTCAGCCCCTTTTCCAATGAGAAAACAAGAGAAATGGATAAAGAGAAAGACGAGACAGAAAATAATACATAACTTATTTATGGTGATGCAATCTTATTTAAGGTCTTATATAATCACTTGCACATAGAAGATGCTGGCAGGATAAATGAATAGTGGATTGACTTTCCCTTGTATAGATCGTTATTCTACAAATTGTGATGAAGTTCATGTAAATACCCATGGAATATCACGGTTTTCTGCATTGCATGCTTTGCCATGTTTAATCTAAATATGTGAAAAGATAATGGAGGCTAATCCAACTTAGCGAAACGCAAGCCTTTTTGCAACCGTTTCATAAGATTTAGTTTACAGTACAATGTTTTTCCAAATTCTTATCATATGCTCTTATTTTAAAAATGAAGGTAGTTAGCATCTCTCTCTCATCTCTCTCTCTCTCTCTTAGTTATTGGTAAATGATTTCTATATCTGAAACTTTTACTTTCACTTCTATTTTGATAAATATTTTGTTTACAGATGCTCAAACAAACAAAGAAACTTGCATCATTACAAATTGATCTCGTCAGTTTTACATTTGGGACGTGAGGACATTTGTATGGGTTAATCCTGTTTTGGACCACATATCCCGAGCTTAATGCTAGTGTCGATTGTTTTAGCATTCCGTAACAAACCAAACCAAAACGATATCCTGGGTCCTGGTGTATCGTGCAGCAATTCGCAAGTTTTCCTACTGTAAGTACAATATAATATATAGATATATATATATAATAAATATATACTAATATAATAAATATGCAGAGAGAGATGATTGAGGGTGGGAGGAATAAGAAAATTCTTTGGAAGGGCTAACCTTACCTCGGGCAAAGATGCCAAGAATCAGTGGCGCAGAGTGGATATGAGCTTGTTGGCCTATCTATTCCTTTCTTGGTTGTTCCTAACTAGAAAATAATAGTGGATCACCAGTTGAATGAAGTCAAGATTTCCTTTTTAAGAATAACTGACTGCGAACAGTCCATCGAGTTAACTCTAGGCTTTTACGTACCCAAATAAAGTTAAATAATTATAAACTGCTTTATCAATTTTAAGATTTGCTATTGTTATTGCAAGAATGAGTAGAATCAGACTTTTTAATTATATCTGTAGTTGTATTATTATAGTATCAACTATGTGAATAATGGAGCAGCTTGTAGTAAAGTTGTATTGTTGGCTAACTCTATGAAAATCAAAAGATCCAGAGTATAAAATTTTTGTACTGAAGGCCCTACGTAGCTTGATTAACACTTGAAACTATTTATACAATCGATACAAATATTTACTGATCAATGTCTTATTGTTGAAATTTCATCAATTTATAATGCTAGAGCTACGTCTGCTCCGACATGTCTCCCATGACAAATGAAGAACCCTATTTAATCTAGCTTGGTTGTAACTTGCAAGTCATCAAACACGGTTGAAGAAATTGCCTGACCTTAACATGTCAGGGATCTTCTTGGCAAACACACCCTAATGCAAACTGGTGGTTTGTTATCTTGAATATCACCATACCAACAAGCTATATCCTACTATAATTTCTGAGATGAAAGAAAACAGGTTAATTGTCCCAAATTTTCAGTAAATTTCATATTATTCATTTGCTTATGATGTTACATCTTACAGGTTTTAAAGTAAAGTATGGTCCATAGAGATTTGATATCTGATGTGTGGTATCTCTAATTCTAGTGAATACGGATATATGGACTGGGCCTTTTTTCCCTTATTTGGGTTCAATTGTTTAGCGAGGTGTTTAATGAGGACTGATTTTAGCGCGCTTATAATAAGTAATTAATAGTCAAAAAATGGGCTAGGGGAAATTGCCACATTGAGAAGTTTCTTAAATTGGCCAACCAGTTACATTGGAAGTCCGGAATATCTTAAGCATTTAACTTTCAACGGGCGGACATGGTCCAATGCTAAAGCCTTATAACAACAAGAATACCATGAACATGCTTCAGCATGCACAAATTACACAACTTTCCATCATGGCGAGCACTTGTATTTATAAATGTTATTGAGATCTA
This sequence comes from Aralia elata, assembly GCA_034770075.1. Taxonomy (NCBI): domain Eukaryota; kingdom Viridiplantae; phylum Streptophyta; class Magnoliopsida; order Apiales; family Araliaceae; genus Aralia; species Aralia elata. The sequence goes on from CM068388.1 coordinate 19,293,998, forward strand.
CAATGTGTTTTACACTGACACTCTCAAACCTCCATGAGTCTTCAACAAGCCTATGGAATTCATTACTCTCTCACTCTCTACCTATAGGGCTTAATTTGTTATCTTCACCAAAAATAGTACAGTTACCTTTGTGAGGGAGGGCTTAGCGCCTACGCTAGTTATTTTGCTACCTGCGATGCACCTAAATGCCCACCCCAATTCAAATTATGCAAGTGGTAGATTGGTGGAATAATTCGGTTATGCAATATTTTACTATCATTTGGTGCATTCAGATTTCTCCTTTAGCATTGGATTTGTGGGTATCTCCTTTTAATTTTATAGTTTATGGGTAATGTATTTTTGTAGTGTTTAACATCTCACATTTGACTACTTCTGTGGGTCCAATTCGTCTCGAAACACTTCACTGTGCGATAATGCAGAACACAGAGAAAACAAACCTTTTCAACTACTGCCTCCCCCAACGTCCCTCCGCATCTAGAACCCTTCGTAGAAGTCAAGTATGCTAATGGGAAATTCATCAGTCATCCAAGGGATGATAGGTTGGGGTAACTGAAAGTTGCTATTCAAATGGAGTGACCAAAACACTCAGTGGTTTATGATTTGATTGAATAATTTTGCCTTTCTACCTTTCAAATCTCTTTTCCGAGTAATTATGTAATTTTAATCCTAATGTTTGACAAAAACTGTCAGAGAAAAAAAACCTAGACATATCTTATGTGAATTGGGCAGGAGGAGTGGAAGAGGCAAAATTGAGTACTCCATCTCATACTATAAGTGAATTACCTTTTTCTTTGTCGTCAAAGTCCATTTGTTTGTAAATGTAATATAGCAAAATCTGGTATGTAGGTTTGTGGCACCTCACAAGTTTTTTACATTTTATTTTTTATTAGTAAATATTATTATTTTGTCTTGTTGTTTCTATTGTTATCAAACTGTGCATTGCTCAACAATGACAAAGGTATAACGTCTCATAATTTGTAATTCATCTAACAATTTTTTCTTTCGCATAATGGGAGTTGCATGTAATTGTTTGTTTACCAGTGATTCTCAAGGAAGCAGTGGAAGTTTACTTTTTTTTTACGGGCTTGAGTTATTAGTTGGTACACAAGAAGACTAGTAACAGGACACACTACAAGACTGTAGTCACATTTATCTTACTATTTATAATGTGTTGGTATTTTTAGTTATTTTTTTTTGAAACATCTAGTTTGATTTATGGAACATGAAAAAAAAAAAAACTCTATCTCACATTTACGGTCTTAATTGTTATATATCTGCTGTTTAAGTTTATCTTTTCAGCTAAATCTTGCTTACCAACTATTGTCCTTTTGAGATGTCTGCCCTTCTCTTGAACAGAGTCTTAAGTGCGGTCTTTTTGTTCAACTAGTTGAAGTTCGTCCTGCTTTCCTTGGAGGTGTGCAATTTCATCTCATTTTAAAGTGTTTTTTTCTTTTATGTACTAAGTTTATTCTTGCAAGCTACTAGGGTTTTATTCCATTTCATCTGTGTGTTTAGAAAACACAAGAAACTGCAATTAATTCCTATAATTTCATATATTTAATAGTCTTTCATTGATACTTATGTGAGGCTCTTCATCGTTTGTTATTCATGTGGACTAACAGCCATATACTTGAGAAATGTAAATTTGTAATACATGTTGCAAGTTAATAAGGACCCTGAGGATGAAGTATCTCTTGAAGCTTGTGAAGTTTTGGTAATTACCCTCCACCTTGTGCAACTCAATGCTCTGAATGGGTTGTGAAAGCGAGTAGCAGTCATGCTTGTGTGTACTGGATTGAAGAGTTTCTTTCCCTAGTTTAAAGTCAGTGATCTGGTATTTCATGGGCAGTTTTGTTTGAAGGCGCCAACTTTGTACATGTAGCCCCAAAAATTAAAAAAACATCATTTAGAATAGTTGATTGTAAAGATGATGACTGATCAATGTACCAGATGATTTTATTTAAATTAATAATATATTTTGAGTTTTTTTGTACTTCTCTCGATATTTTGTTTATGAGGTCAATCTGAGCTACGATTTTATTTTGTTTGTAAAATAACTTTTATTTTGTACCAGATGATCATGTAACCAGAATGAATATTATTTTGTTTGTAAATAATTTTTCGACATTCGTTACACATAACAAAAGAAAAATGCAACAATTTATATCGTATGCAAATCATAAACAACTTTCGTTGCACATATAAAGCAAAACGGCAACGTATAGTTTTGTTGCTAATCGACAACAAACTTTCAGCTGCTCGAAAAATAATCAGCATTGAACATTACTGTTTCTAAATTGATCATAAGATTTATTCCATAACAACGACCAACGACAACGAATAATTTCGTTGCAAATTAATATATGACCGGTTTAATTTTGGTACCATTTAGCAACGAACACTCGGTTTACTAAAAAGTACACAATCAGCAACGAAGAGCTAGTTAAGGCAAAAACTAATTATCCATACTATTTAGCAACGCAAACATTGTTGGCAAATGTGTATCAAACGCAGAAAACGAATAAAAAACAAAAAAAAAAAAAACTCTAAAAGGAAGACAACAAAAACAACGCGACAAAAAAACACCAAAACCAAAACCAAAAAAACACAAAATAAAACACACACACCCCATCCACCCACCCGGCATTATTTGTTTATTTAATAATTGTATAATTAATTATATCCACTAAATTATATTTACCTTATATATTAATATATAAATTTATAATATTATTATTATATATCTTTAATCTTTAATTATTATTATTTATTTATTTTTATTATTTTTATTTAATTCTTTTTTTTAATTTATTTATTTTTTATTTTTTTTTATTATTTTTTTACTTATTTTATATACAATTAATTATCTTAATTATATTTTTTTTTTATTCTCTATTGTATTATTATTTGTTATTAATATAATTAATTTTTTTTTAATTACTAATTAAGTATATATATTTTTTTTTTTATTTTTATTTTATTATATTTTTTTCCACTTTTATATTTATTAAAAATTTTTTTATTTTTTTTTTTTTATTTATTTTATTTATTTTCCGTTGGCAAAAAAAAAATTTCTTTTCGTTGCCAATTAGGCAGATTTTGTCAACGAAAGTTTGCTTTTCAGTAAACAATTTCTTTATAAATTTTGCTGACAAAATAATTTTGTTGCCTAAATGATCTATGCTTTATTTAACCACGAAAACAAACTTTCGTTGCGAAATATCTCACTTTCAGGGGCAACGAACAAAACAATTTTGGTTGCTAGACAATTAGCAACGCTCATATAGCGCAACGGAATCGGTCTAAACGACCGAAAAATACGTTGCAAATGGCCTTTGGCAACGAAATTTCCCGTCAACCTTTAGCAACGTAAAACCGATTGTTGCAGAATCCGCCATTTATAATTCCTACACATTTTAAGTACATAATCCACATACCAATGTAGCCACATAATTGGATGCCAATAATATTGGTTTACATTACTCTATAATGTTTATTCCTAATTAGAAATATAATATCAAAAAAGTTTACAACACATCTTGATACGACGTTTCGACGTTCGCGACAACGCACCGCCCCGAATTCGCCTCTTATACATTAAGTTTTAGCATGCTCATTACACATTGTACTAATTCATCATTGATTATTGGGGGAAAAGTGCTCAAGCAGTCCATTATAAACCATAAATTTACAAGTTTTAAGAACTTTAGAAACAACATCTTTCTAGCGTCGAAAGCATTAACCACGTTACATACAGCGCATGTACGTACGTTCCCTCGTACGTTTAGCCTTCTAATGCACAATAGTCCCTAAAAAATAGGCCAATTATAGGAATTGATTAAGTCTGAAATTACCAATTCTAAAATAATGGAAAATTGTAGGTCTACTTCTTACCTTTCCGGATCATCTTGAATCATCCAAAACGGAGTTTCGTATGAGAAAGTTATGCCCATTTTAATAAAGTAGGTCAAAGCTATCTAGCCTACTGTTGCTCTAGCGCGGGGCGCGCCAATTTAGCCTTATGGTGGGCATGGGGCGCGCCCAACCGGCAGAGTTTTAGTTGCTCATCATCCAGCATGCTCTGTTTTTGCTATTTTACTCCAAAGCTTATAACTTCTTCATTTTAAGTCGGAATTAGGACATTCTAGAGGCTATGGAAAGCTTATAACATGAACTACAAAATTCTCATGGATTCATAATCTTATAGACTCTTTGATAAATCGAAATAGTGGCTCCAAAGAGCCTAGTAGTCCAACTAGTTTTTTAGCGAAACTCCGAGTTAAGCCAATTCATTCTCCCTCTTTGTTTCTTAGCTATTATACAACAAGTCAATATAACTTAACACATGCTTCTATTACTAAGTTAAGCAACATAACATCATTTCATCAATTAATCAACACCTAGTTCTCAAGTTCTTAGAGAAATTCCTCTCTTAGACATTTTATCAAATGGTTTATGGGCATGAGTTAGAAACTCATATTGGAGTAGAGTTTCATTATACTCTAGTCCATATTTCCAATTGAAATCATTTCCTACAAACCTCTAAGCACATAGAAACAATGCTCAACCATCTAACACAACCAATACATAGTGATTACATTATTAACAAAACATGAATAAACAGTCCATAATGTCCATCACAGTCCATTTCTTGATTCCTTATGCATAGGTTCGGATTCTCATTCATTGTTCGACTTTCACATATCATTAACAAGGTTTAATAGAGCTAATCAACATTTATACATGTTCATGAGCAACCAAGCAATTTCAGCCACATAACTCCAACAAAGCAATCAAAGTAAAACTATAAACTTGGAAATAATGTGGAAATGAGCTAAGCTCTATATTTCTTACCTCTTGGAGCTCCTTCTAAAGGTGCCTAAAAGAATTAATGCTCAGCTGCTACAACACTCCTTCTTTCTTCCTCAAATCACCCGTGAACTCACCTCTCACTTTTCTCTCAATTTTCAGTTTCTAACTTAGCAACAATCAAAGGAATGGGGGAATGGCAAGGCATGAGTATTTATAGAGGGAGTGATCAAAGCTTCATGGATATAGGTTAAGGGCTGAGCGTGCTCTGCTATGGCAGCTCCCCATGGCTGGGGGAGTGAGCTTTGGCTCCTCCAAGACTCGGGTACCTCCCCCCCTCTCCTCCCAAGTTGCTTTATTACATTCTTCCTTCACCAAATACAGATTGATCCTCCCCAAATGCACCCACGTTCTTCATTCTCTTCTCTTCTCTCATTCCTTCTCCTTCTCCCGTACACTTCTCCCACCTTCAATTCTCAGCTGATTCTATAACCCATTTCCCACATGGGTCATGGGTTGTGGGTTATGGGTTACGGGTTTGGGTCATGGACTAGGTCCATGGGTTTTGGGCTTCAAATAATAATCTATTGGGCTTCTAATTTAATTCCAATTGGGCTTCAAATAAAAATTCAATTGGGCTTCTAATAAATCCTACACTTGGATTATTAATCCCTCTCATTAACTTTTTGACGAAATTATGAAAAGTCATAAAATCGAAAAATGCGTCTTTTGCGTAAATAGTGCTTTAGCGTTGTTCCTCTAAATGATTTAATCAATACCATGAAATAACAACACTAAAAAATTATCACATACACGTCATATGTAGTAATAAAACATTCAAACACATAACACGGAATAATATTTATAAAAGTTCAATTTATTTAATAAAATTCATAGGCTCGTGTTACAAAGCTACCCACGATTCGTGGTCGTTACAAAGAAAACTACTACACTAGTACACTGTGAGGAAGAGGGGCCCTGAAAGACAAGAAACTTAAGGGTAATTTCTTACAAAATTAGTGATAAGTTCATAATATTAAGCAGAACTTTTTTTAGTCATTGTTGGAGCTTTAGACCTTTTCATTTCAGTTGGAAGAGTGTCCTATTATGGGATGTGTTACGCTTCATATACACATGCTTAGATTACTATGGATGGTTGCTTAGCCTTTGATTGTTGATTATATTCCTGTTTTCTTTATATTTCTGCACATGATGATGGTAAATTTACTAGCTGATAATACTTTAGACCAATTATATAAGTTGGGAGAGTGTACCATTATGGGTCATGTAACGCCTTTCATATGCACAGACTTTGATTACTATTGATGGGTTATTAGCCTAATCAATGCTAGATATATTCATATTTCAAATTATAGAATATGAACATTTGGTTCTGGCCATTTTTTGAATTAATGTAGTTTTTTCTGGCAAGTTGTTCTCTAAATGTAATTAATCTTTATTAATAATGTCAAAGTATGAACTGTTGATAGCGCTGAACTCTATACATTAATTTTGGCTTATATGAAAATACAAAAGTTAAATTGTTATTGCACTTTATTTTATAACGAAGGTATTCTATTGTGTCTATATGCTTGATTGGCTAGTGTAGTAGTTTATGATCATGTATTTGAATTCTAATGGGCTTTGCCGCAAGTTTTGCTCATGTGAAGTTAAATCAAACCATACCATCCTAAATTGAAAATTTGAAATTAATGAAGCTAATTCAACTGCTATACAAACATAGTGATGAAATGTTGTTGCTTGTCTTTTGGTTTGCCATGTGAAATAGAATGCCTATTTTGCCCCTCCCCTGCATTCGAGTAATATTATAGCATCACCCTCCCCTTGTGCAAGCATCTTTGAATGTATTCTCTTAGTTGATTCGATTTTAACATTTAAAGTTGTCCTTTTTCTTTGATTGATCTTCAGATTGTTTTTTGGAGTTGACCACCGTGACTGACTGGTGTATGCTTATAATTTGTGGATAACAATAATTGACCTAGTTCACCCTTTTTTCGTACTAATAATATGATCGAGCACTCCTTGTTTACTCATGTTTTACGTTTTGCTCTCGCTTAATTCTTTACAATTCTAATGACCTGTAGTTCTTTTGTTTTCTGAGTCATTACTTTGTGATCCAAACCCCCGAAAGTAGCTCGTATGTTCAGCGAAAACAAGTGCGAGTACAACCGAAGAGTGCATGATTCGAAATAGTAGAGCAGAGTTGAGCTGGACAGCTGACTTAATCTTAATTAAGTGGTGCCCACATCTATGGTTGAACCTGAAATAGGCTGGAGTTTGTGTTAGTGTGGGGTTAATCTTATAATTGGTATTAGTTTCTTATTGAATATTGTGTATATGTGTACTAACCGTCGTAAACAATTCAAAAAAATAAATTAAAATGTGGTTCCAATTACTAAGAAAGTACTTTGGTTTATGTATATATATGTATGTATTTATAGGTTTATTAAGAAAAATCGAGCTAGTGAAGATGATCAGTTTGATAATGGAATACTTGGTGGAGATGATGACGAAAGTGATGATGAGAACGAGCCGCCCCGACAGTTTGGATGACAAAGTAAGGAAGAAAGAAATGAGAAAGGATATTGAACTTGCTACTAACCCTTGAACTTATTGAGAAAAACTTTTTCATCACCGATCCAAGGCTGCCTGATAATCCCATTGTAAGTAGTTAATTTCATACTTATTTTTAATTTTATACTAAAGAAATATGAGCTCAATTGTCCTTGGATTAAAAAAAAATTGTCAAGACTCTAATACGTATTTCTTACGCACATAATGATATAAAATATATATAGAAAAGTACATATATTATGTACAATCCTTAAACTAAGGATTCTGAACATTTTTTTTGTCAGGATTGCTGAGTTCCCATAGCTCTTTATTTCTCTTAACCAAGTGATATGATTTGTTTATTATGAGATACTAACGAAAAAGGAAAATGCCAAATATATAGTTTTTGGAATTTGTATGGCACTAATCACTTGCAAATGTTCAGATATTTGCATCCGATAGCTTCCTTGGAGTTGACATAGTATAGTCGTGAAGAAATCTTGGGAAGAAATTGCAGAGTGGGATTTGAGATTTCTACACTTATATGTATTTTTTTTAGAATGGCTATTCTGAATTAGTGGATATTTATTTTGAATATGCCACGTATAGGTATGCTTGAATATTTGTCCATTTGATGGTCAATCCATGAGTAGTTATTGACTACCTCTTCTTTTATGTTTGTATTATGTGAAAGTATTTTGTTTGTCCAATATTTTTTTTCTCTTTTTGTGTGGAGAATGATATTTCCACAAGTTAAGTTATATTCCATTTTTTTGGTCTCTTTAATGAAGAGTAATATGTTTTTGTTAAGGTCATCATCCTCTGCGGGACTGGAATCGCCTATGATCAGAACAAGTCAACAAGTGAATGCAACAAGAATAAAAATATGAGCAGAGGCAACCTTCAACATAGAAAACTGAGCAGGTCAGAGAAAAGAATGATTGTATTAGATTTTGTTAGCTCAGATTTGAACTGATAGAAGATTTGGGTTGGGCTTGCTCCTTGGTTTGGGGTTGGGAGTGACCAACTGTCATTTTATTTGACAAGTAGACCGTTTTGTAATGGCTTTTCATCCATTACAGCTTGCTATAAACACTTTTTTTTAATAGTGACTCACTGATTTGAGTGTAATGAATGAATCAAATTAGTTTTGTTTTGGTTCTGTTTCTGCTTCATATAATGTTTTTGTTTATTAAAATTAATTTGGCAATGATACAATGAAAAGGTATTTTGTTACCAAAGAATACATTAAAAGGATCTAGCAACAATTTTTTCTAGTTTTAGCAACAAGTTTTTGTTCGTAGTGACATTAAAATACAATTTTTGGGCAACAAAAAGGTAACCAACATGGAGGATATTGTTACTATAAACAAAAGAAAAGACAACATTTATATTGTTGCAAATCATAACTACTTTCGTTGCACAAAAAAAGCAAATGACAACATTTAGTATCGTTGCTAATTGACAAACTTTTGTTGCTATTGAAAAACAATCAGCTTCGAATGGTATCATTGCTAATTGATCATAATTATTCATAACAAAAACCAATGGTAACGAAAAATTTTGTTGCAAATTAATATATGAACCGATTTATTTTATACATTTAGCACAACGAATATCGTTACCAAAAAGTATATAATTAGCAACGAAAATCAATTAAGGCAACAATTTTCATACTGTTCAGCAACGACAAACATCGTTGGCAAATGTGTATCAAATGCAACGAAATTTCATCTTCGTTGGCAAACAAAAGGGATTCTTTTTCGTTGCCCAATTAGGCGGATTTTGCAACGAAAGTTGTTTTTTAGTAGTAATTTCTTAATAAATTTGCTACGAAATATTTTGTTGCTAAATGATCTATGATTTTTCACGAAAACAAAATTTCGTTAGCGAAAAAGCTCACTTTTTGGCAACGAAAAAAAAAATTCGTTGCTAGACAATTAGCAACGCTCATTGCGCAACGAATGGTCCAAACGACCGGAAAAATCGTTGCAAATGACCTTTGGTAACGAAATTTCGCACATTTAGCAACGAAAACTGTTTGTTGCAAAAATCACCATTTTTGTAGTGCAGGAGAGCTCCTCTCACATCCAAAGTCATCTTTATGCTCAAGCTATAATTTAATCCGACGAAAAATTCCGTCGAAAATAACCTTATTCCGTCGGAATTAGGTTATTTCCGACGGAATATTCCGTCGAAAATTCGGTCGGATATAAACAGTTCGGAATTTAGTCCGTCGAAAAATTGGGTCAGAAGTATTAAAAAGACCGACGGAATACCATCAACCAAATATTCCGTCGAACTTAGACTATTTTCGACGGATTAGTTCGGTCGAGGATATTCCCGTCGGCTAATGTGGCTGCCCACGTGGCATCGTTTAACAGGACCACTGAGAGACCTATTTCCGACGAAAATTCCGTCGAAATTTACCCACATTCCGTCCGAAAATAGTCTATTCCGTCGAAAAATAACTGAATTTTTTTTTAAAATATTTTTTTTTCTTTTGGCAATTTCTAGGGTTTTTAACCCACATTTTTTGTACGTGTAAACCTGCTTTATCCCAACAACACATACCATACAAGTCAAATATGAATTACATACATGTAACTATCCAATACATACAAGTACATATATATAACGTAACTATCTAATAACATGTACATGCAGTAATCTAGCTTATGTTCACATAAAAGTCCCATATGAATTATCAAGGCCAACAATAACAAATATAAACCGTTTTTCCATAAGATATACAAAAATTTAATTAAATTACAATGTTTAAACTACAATACGTCAAACATAAACTAAACTATGAAGATTTACATCTTATTAAGCTAAACTAAAATAAAGATGAATAAAATATGTACAAATCATCTACAAAACTAAGTCAACCTAGTAGTACTACCCCCGGTATGAGAAGGATCATCGGGCGGGGGTCGACGGTGTTGCTCTGGTGTATGAAAATCATCGTTGTCGTCCCACCGCTCGTGCGGGGGTCACCATCATGCTCGAGATCGCCACCCTGCTGATACAATAAAAAAAAATTAACTCATTAGTCCATATGACAGACTTAAATATACAACTAAATGAAAATTCTATAACATTCAGAATAATCAACTAAAAATGAATAGTATACCTGAGTAGTCGGAGGCTGACTCAATATCGGCCCAAAAGCCTCCGTGAGTAGGGTAACCACCATCCGAACCACCTCGTCGCGTATCACGGCAAACTGCTTCGGAGGGATACCCGTACTAATCGATGGTGGCCCCAGCTGCAATGTCCTGAGCAAGCTGGTGGAGGGCGAGCACGACTGGGTAGGTCCTGACGGCTGAATATCGGATCCGTACCAAATCGCTCCGACACAAAACTGCCGCCTTAACAACCCTCTAGAACATAGCATCGTCTAAGCCCATCGTTCGTATGTGATGGTCCCACGGGTGCTCTCGAATGCAGACGCTGGCTACAACCTGCGAAAATAAATATAACATTAATAATAATCTATTAAAAATTGTTTCATAAACGAGAAATATACTAAAATTAATACCTCCAGGTAATAGTATAGGCTAGTATCTTCGGCAAGCAAGCCCAACACGCGATATCTACCGGTAGTGCTATTGGGGGGATCCGGATATACGACCCAACGAGTCATCTCCTCATCTTGAGATAAACTAATATTGGGCGGAAGGACGGTAGAATCTAACATCTCGGAATCGCCCCTAGCAGTCCGCAACTCAGCTATACGCTGCTCCGAAGCTTCTCAAACCGGTCCTAACTGCAATTTATTATGTATGTGTGAGTTAATTAAATCATTATATTAATTACGTAATATTAATAATTACCAATTATTATAACTAGTTGTATTACCCGTATAGCTAATGCTGCAGCTGACATCGACGAATCCTTTGGCGTGTAGGCCCTATCTAAGAACTCGACCAGAGTAGCATCTCGGCCCAAGCTACGTCGCATGGCCTAATAAATACATTAATTATATTAGCGCGACTTTACTATAAATCCCGACAATATTAAACTAAACATCTAAATAAAAATACATACCGAGTTAGCCTCCTGAAACGACTGTGAGCCAGTCGTATGTACGATTCGGAGCTTTCCTCTATTATTCTTTATTTGTTCAGACTTGGTCTTGAATGCAGCATCATCCCAGTACGTACATATGGCATCCCAGGCTGCCTCTGAGACGCTATGCGGCTGATGATCTTGTAATGTACTCCCGGGCTGGTCTTCAACTGCCCGGGCTGCCCTCTCCTTCATCTCGTATAGCCAGATGGCGTAATTCTTCGCGATGTGTGCAATGACAACATCTTTGCCGGCTGCAATAGAGACGCCCTCCTCATATCTAAAATATATCTAAAGAAAAGTCATAACATACATATTAGTAAACTTTTGAATATATTTTGCAAATAAGTAGGATCAATTTTTTGATGAATCAATTAAATGCGACTTACGTGAAACTCGCGCAACGCCGTGGGTATAAAGGATGCATCATACCGCGCGTAATGGCTAAATCGCATGCACCTCGTAGGGAGGTGCGTCAAACAGATAGCGTGTATGGTCGCCTTAACGACAGGGTCCATAATACTACAACATAAAAAAAACAAATAAATATAAATTTACTTGTGCAATCACATAATAGGACTATTTTAATTGAACATGATATATTATAGTTGAAAATTACTGGCTTGAGCCGACATCAACAACGACTATATGTGGAACTGTCGGCGGATGGCCTAATAAACCGAGGTTAGTCCCTCGGCTCCGTCGACGTCTAACATCTGTATTATGTCATGACATTGTTTTAATATATTATATAATATTTGTTCATAAACTATAAAAAGGTAAACAAAATGAATAAACTTGACCAAAACGTCGTTAACTTACTGGCTGATGAAGACGACCCGCCCTGGTTCGTCGCCAGATCTTGTACGGTCACTACCACGGCATAGTGTACTACTGAAATAACCAACATTAAGTAATTAAATTACAGGTAATTTCTTTTTATAACCGTTTATATTAGTAAATTCTTTTTTAAACAACAATTAGTTTAGACTTAGTACGTCGTCAAACCCATCAGAATCAATATCATTGACATCATCTGTCTCTTCCTCTTCCATATTAATTTCTTCGTCGGTATCATCTTGTACGAGGAGATAATTACTGATACCCACGTCTTCCTCCACTTCGTCATCATCGGGTACGTCAACGATATCATCTATCAGCACATCGTCATCATTTAGCACTACGTTGTTGGGATTGCTCACTTGTTCTTGCAACGGGTCATCCATTCCAGCCACATTAGTACCATCAAATGCTCGAGTCTTCGTTGTGACAACTGTATACCATGGGCTTCTACAATTTATGACATTAGGGACGTAGTACACTTGAGTCGCTTGGCTGGCTAACACGAATACGTCATCAGATTGTAGCTTTTACTTTATATTTACTGTGACGATTCTATTACGATTAACTTTAACACCTTTTTCATTGTCAAACCAGCGACACTTAAATGTAACTACCTTTTTACCCCCCCCCCCCCCCCCCCGGGATAATTGAGCACAACAACTTCCTCTAATCTTCTATAGTAATTGGACTCGAAATCTTGATAATAGCTTCCCAATACGACAACGCCAGAATTGACTGATGTTAGTTCATTCAATTCATCAACCTTGAATTTGTACCTATTAACGATGCAGCCGGGAAATGAACAAATTAGTTTGTACAAGCCTGAAATCACATGTCTAAAACGCTCAAATGCGTTATCTTTCTCAACCCTTCTCTTAAACCACTGTTGAAAATTTTCAGTAGTGAATACTTCCAACTGTGCTGCAGTTAGTCCTGGGTTAGAAGCATAGGCTTCCTCTTCGAATGAACTGAAATAATAATAATAATAATAGGGTTTAATTGTTGATTACGCTTCTTACTATTAAAAAACAACAAAATGTAATACATACTTGATGTATGACGATACTTCAGGCATATTTAGAAGCATGTATGTAGATACAATCTTCAAATCTTTGTCGGTTAGGTAATCCTCGTCTCATGGCCAAATGGTTTAGCCGAATAGGTGAATACAACTAACTCATCAGCACGAGATTGGGGTGCGACAACTTCATTCCGACTTAAACGGTTATGCTACCAGTGGACAGAGCAGTGACAATGGAGAGGATTGGAATTGTTATGGTGGTAGGGGGAGTACGATGATTGGACGGCGACAAAGTGGTGGTGGCGCGAGGTGGGAGGCAGCGGAAGGAGAAGAAGAGAGAGAGAGGGTATGCATCAGCTAAAAAAAGATAGGGATGAAAGAATATGACAGGGGCGGCTGAGGGGAAGGGAAGGAAATGATTTTTAGGGCTAAAACACTTATCCCGGCCCGACAGAATTCCGTCGGTATTAAATTATCCTCGACGGACTTAGGCTCGACTGACTTATCCGTCGAAAATATACTATTTCTGAGGGAATTAGTTCCGTCGGAATTAGCTTCTTTTCTTGTAGCATGCTGACAATTGAAATAATGCTAGGAAAGCATCCAGGAGAGCTCCTCTCACATCCAAAGTCATCTTTTGCTCAAGATATAATGTTGAATGATGTGTTGGATCCTCACCTCTCGCATTGAACTACTTAACTAGTTGAACAGGATATCATTCGGGTTCTTTTATTAGGTTTTGCATATGTACGCTTAGATCCTAAACCGCGACCAACCATGCTTTTCGTGTCACAAGATTTAATAGCTTGCAAACTTGGAGCTAAATCTCTTCATGCAATTTCAGTAAGACAATTAAGGTAGAAAGTATTCATATTTTAAATTAAGTGGCCAATTTATGGAATTGAAAATAATTGTCTTTATTCCTTAATAAGAAGTGAACTCAAAAATTTTAATTTTTGAAATAAGAAAAAGCACAAATATTTCAATATATTCTGAATATTCCTTTATGAAACATCTATTAGACTATTCTTAACAATATTTTTTTGGCAGAGATCAGCTTATGAAAATTTAGAGAAAAACCGCAAAGAAGCTCACTCTTCGGCACAAGCTTTTTCGATGAATCAAAAATTGGGGAAAATAATGGTCTGTTCAAAAATTTAATATCTTACAATATTGTTAGCTCCGTCCTTTTCAGACTTTCATTTGGAATTTACTCTATTTAAGAAAGTATATGACATTATAAAAGAATAATGTGAAAAGTTATATGGTGTTATTTTGAATCCTACTTATTGTTGGAAATTTGTTATTGTGTTATTCTACTGCCTCCTTGGTTTAATCATATTATTATTGGGAATTTGCTAATAAAAATAAAACAGTTTGACCTCCTCAAAGTTTATGTAAGAGTTAATTCCTCCAATTTAAATATTTCTCAAAATTTAGAAGATATTTTCTTGATAGACATGGGAAAGGGAAGGGAGAGATAAAGACCTTTTTTAAGCATGCTAGTTTTATGTAAGTGTGCGCATAAAAATCAATAGTTTACTATATTTACAAGATAAATCAAACAATAAACACTTAATTAACGACGACTTGAACAACAAGAAGAACAAAAAATTAAAAAGAAAATAAGCAAAAGGATTGATTGCACACTAAACATTTTCTTCCCATCTCTATTTTCATAATGACTGGCAGTATGTATGAATCGAGGCTACAAAGTGGCAAAGTACTGGCTCTAAAAAAAATTCATTGACTCAAAGTCTTAAGAGCCAACTTTTGACAATAGTTTTAAAAATGAGATAGAAATCTAATCAAATATAAGAATTACGGCATAATGGATTTTGTTTAAGGAGAAGCTTATTTCGTGTCTTGAGAAATGATGTTGAAACCATCAAATTAGATTGGACCAGGAGGGTAAACATTGTGAAGGATATTGCAACGCTTTATCTTATAGGCAATATAATTGCAATTTACCTATTGTTCAACAAACTTCCTGTCGGACTCTTATTGCCTAATTTGTTAAGTTCATACTCACTTTCATAGATAGTTGAGAAGTATTTTAAGAGATACCAAATTCTTATTTGTACATAAACTAATAAGGCCACATACAATTATATATATGTATGTGTCTGTTTGTGTTTGTGTTTGTGTGCGCCCGCGCATGTAAATGTGAGAAGAAAATTATGAAAGAAATAAATGAAATTTATATGAATAATAAATCAAATAAGACTTTAGTCTATTAATTATACTTCCTGAAGTATATTAATCAAGTTTACTAAGATGATAACAGCAACGAGGAATGTTGATGATATCAATTAACTCTTATTTGAATTAGTGAAACAGAAGTCGTATTTGAGAAAAGATAGAAGACAAAAAAAATGTAGTATGGGTGATTCTGTACATGTTCGTGTGTATAAGAATTTTACATTCGGTTTATTAACATCAGGTCTTAATAAGGAGTGTTAGATCAAGGTAGTTTAATTTGAATGATCTGAATTTTGAATTAGTGAAACAGAAGTCGTATTTGAGAAAAGAGAGAAGACAAAAAAATGTAGTATGGCTGATTTTGCACCGATTTATGAGTATAGGAATTTCACATTCAGTTTATTAACATTAGGATTTAATAAAAAGCGTTAGGTCATGGTAGTTTAACTTGAACGGTATAAATTATACTTGTTTAAATAACTATATTTATTATGACCTGCGTACAATCAGACGGTCCAAATTGCACCTATTCAAGTGAAAGTCTGAGATCATATATTTTCAATAAATAGAATGGACCTGGAGTAAAAAGATTGTTATTATATTACAACCAAACTTAATGGAAAGAACCGAACTTAAATACTATAACCAAACCCAACAAAGAATAATAGTGGAAAGAATCAAACCTAAATATTCTATTATAACCAAATAGTTGAATTATTATAATACTATCTCCGTTTTATATTATAAGATTAATATTAAATTTTTAAAAGTTAATTTCAAATTTAAAATTAATATGATTTTTAGTTTATGTCAATACAATTATGAATATCATAATCTACCTAAAAAATACTAAAAGTTATAAGATTTATTATTTTTCAAACTTAAATGAATCATGTCAATTTTAAACTTAAAACTGTGTTAAATTAATGTTTAAAAAATCAATATTAATCTTATAATTTAGAATTAACGAAATACTAAGTATATAATTAACAATTAAATTACTCTTAAAGTACTGGTGGAATAACGAAATTCAACAAAAGAAATACGGGCCCTTTGAAAATAAATTTCAATGATCCACCGGATCAATTATCTTAAAATTACTGTCTTAGCTATACTACTGACTAAATTACTCTTATTCAGATAAGCAAAACTCCGACAGTGATGAGATGAGGTGAGGGCAGCAACAAAGCCCCAAATCCCACCGGAATTACACTGTATCACTTTAACTAGAGACAGAGCAGTGCTGAACGACGTCGTCCGGCCTCCAGCTTCTTCACCCACGGTGAAGTGATACTCAAATTCATCTGTCTATAGATTAACAAGGCCCTGTTTGGCTCTCTGCAATAAAAATAAATAAATTTTAGAATAATGTCAAAAGTTCAAAAAATGATATGACCATCTTATCCTCTGGTCTTTGTGGCTGATAATTTGAGCAAGTATAAGGCTCTGCTTGTTTATTTCAAAAAGCAGCTCTCATAGCAAATATGTGTTTCTTTATCTATTACTACATTTCAGTTTTGAAGTGCTGTGAATTCTTTGAATGGGCAGTGTGCTGTATAATGCAGATTTATCGTCGTCGAGTTCGAGGTTAAATTCCCGGAGTTTTCGGATTTTGAATTCTGGTGGATTAAGATGGCAAGTGTTGGAACAAGTGGATAATGAGCTAAGCAAGGGCAATGAGAGGGCTGCATTGTTACTGGTCAAGAATTTGCAGGGGAAGCCTGATGGTCTACGATGTTTTGGGGGTGCCCGCCAGGTTTTTCCTTAAATTCTTGGTCTTCAATCCATTTCTTGCTTATTGGATGTGTTGCGAATATGTACTCCATCTGTTCGGATTAAATTTAGAGATACATTTCAAAAATTTTGGAGTCGATTGGTGAAATCCTGAAATTTCATATCAATAGGAAATTATTTAATTTTAATAGTAACTATTATAAAAATTGTAAATTAACTATTTAGTACTACACATTTATCATATTTGTTGTTTTCAAAATTTAAATGAAATCATTCTAATTTTGAATTTTAAAATTTTCAAATTGACTTTAAAAAGTCAAAATATATCTCTAATTTGGAAGGAGGGAGTAAATTTGGAACCTCTAATTTCGAAGGAGGGAGTAAATTTGGAACCAATTCTTCTTTATTTGTGATGTTTGAAACTAAAATACCGGGGGGGGGGGGGGGGGAAGAGGGAAAAAAAGAAAAAAAAAAGAAGCTAAAATTCCATGCTTTTTTTTTTTGTTGTTGTTAATTATGAATCCACTTGCCTCCATGAGTCCCAATGTTCTGCGTAGGAGATTGGGTCAATATTGATGACTCGTTCAGTGTTTGATTTTTGAGTGAACCCAAATAATAAAATCACAAAGGGCATTGTCTAGATTGGTGATTCTTTCACAATGGAATATATGATTGGTTTATTAATGAGTTCCTAATTCCTTATATTACTAGTTTTCTGACAACATGGATCATGAAACTTGATGAGGAAAGAGAAAAAGATAAACTTCAAAGATGAAATCATAATTGACCATATGTCAAACCAGGTGTATAATATACTAAAGTCCTTTTCTTGGACATGTAATTAAAAGGCCAGTGACTCAAATTGTTGACATAACAAAGGAAAAGAGAAATGACCAAGAGGATAGAAAGAAGCTGAACATGTATCAAATTGTGTTCCCACTATTTTCCCTTGCTATCCCAAATAGAGTTGTAAATTAACCGGTTTGCCCGCGAGCCCGGCTCGACTCGAACTTGGCTCAAGCTCATTATATTAGTCAAATTTTAACAAGTTCCTTTGTCCATTTAGTTAAATGAGCCGAGTTCAACTCGAACTTAGGCAGCTCGGCTCGGCTCGGTTAAGCCCAACTCGAGCTCGAGCTGGAGCTCTACTCATTTACTCAATGAGTCGAGTTCGTACACCAAATCTCAGATGCGTTTAATGCCTTGTTCGACTTGGTTTGTTTAACTTTTAAACGAGTTCGAATTCGACGAGTCAAAGTCCATCTCAAATTGATTCCTTAAAAGCTTTAATCCCAACCAGTAAAACAAAAACCTTAATCAACTAACTTGATAACAGACACTTAGATTTTCCAGTCAAATTTCAACAGGTTTCCAGATATATTTTAGGCTTTTAGCATCACGCAAAAAAAAAAATTGGAAGATAAATATGGGTAAGTAATATTTTTAACGTAAGATTGATTGCAGGTGCCCCAGAGACTTTACACCTTGGATGAACTAAAACTGAATGGAATAGAGACTTCTTCTCTTCTCTCACCAGTGGATAAGACACTTGGAGCTATAGAAAGAAACTTGCAGCTTGCTGCTCTTATAGGAGGCATTTCGGCATGGAATGTGTTTGACTTTAGCCCCACACAAGTCTTATATTTCTCTTTGGGATTGTTGTTTTTATGGACAATGGATACGGTAAATTCTCTCTAAAACTAATGCTTCTTAATGATTTTTATCTGAAAACATGTTTTACTTTTGATTGAATAGCTGAATTGCGAATTTGATCCTCATAATTGGCACTTATGCTTAATTACGTTCATTTGACTGCTTTTTTTCAATTTCGAGTTATGTGCTAGTCATGTGTATTTACCATTTATTAGTTTTTTAAGGGCTCAACGAGGTTTTTTCATTATTAAGTGTACCTCTTTACTTTTTTTTGAATAGCCGACTTTGACGGATTTTAATAACTTGCAAGTAACCAAAATTTCTGTTATTTATTATTGGTCTGATCAAAGTGGTATTTCTTAGGTTTCTTTTAATGGAGGAATCGGCGGCTTGGTTCTTGATACCATAGGCCACAATTTAAGCCAAAAGTACCATAATAGGGTAATCCAAGTAAGATTTATTTCTCCTTACTTGAGTTTTTCCAATTCATGGAATCCATGTAAATTCCCAATTTCAGCACAATTTTAAGGTGGAACTCTATTTTTGAATAGGTAATGCTAGAGTTGTCAATTTTTTTGTCTCAAATAGTGTCTCAAATTATGTGGTATTTTTACATTAGTTTAGTACATCTCTTGTGATTGAGCATTTAATAAAAATATATTTTGTCTTCTTCGATGTCATATCATTTTAGACAAAAAAATTTGAGACCTCTAAATTACCCATTTCTGAATCTGCATACACAACACGCACATTGGTACTGTATACTTGTTCTAACAAGTAATAAACATGTATGTCTCATTACATCTTGAAGAAAATTTAATGGTCTCATTTGATTGTCAATATGATCTAGCATGAAGCTGGCCATTTCTTGATTGCCTACCTGATGGGAATTCTTCCCAAGGGATATACACTGTCAAGTTTGGAAGCTTTCCAAAAGGAAGGGTCGCTCAATGTTCAAGCAGGGACTGCTTTTGTCGATTTTGAGTTTCTTGAAGAAGTATGTTCTCTTCTAGTAAATAATTGAAATTTTTGTAACTCAAGTCGTTTCCTGACTCTTTGTTTTTGTTTTCTGTAATTTTTTTCGATCCTTTTTTTCCCCTTCTAGTGACTTCCTGTATGGCTCTGCCCGTAGGCATTAAGTTCAACTCTACATCAGCTAGTATAGATAGATGTTACAAAAGTTTTCAGTCGAGTCATTTGTTGTATGGTATATACAGAGTGGTAACGGTAGAACAAACGATACCTAATATGTAAACAAAAGTATGTACGATATACATAGTTGTAACGCTATCATATACAAATAATATGGCACAAACCAATTGATGACTGCAACATTGCCCTTCTTCAAGCTAATAGCAATAGAAGCTTTCATCTTTTAACTGCTTTATATATAGTAAACAAAAAAGAGTAGTTATTTTTGGCTTCTCTTATTTAACATGGACTCTTCTCATTACATACAGGTTAATAAAGGAAAAGTATCAGCTACGGTATGTCTCCTTGTTATACTTCCACTTTTTGTCGTATAAGTTCTGCTATAGTAGTAATTTGTTTTTCCGAGGAGCTTGACTACAAATTAGAAATCTATCGACGACATTGCGTTTTTTTTTAAATAGATGTTGAACAGGTTCTCTTGTATAGCACTAGCAGGTGTGGCAACTGAGTATGTTTTATATGGTTACGCTGAAGGAGGCCTTACTGATATTAACCAGGTATACATTATTGTGGAAACCAGACGGTCTAAATTGGGCAGTCTATTTGAGTCTATAGAAACAAGTTTTAGTGATATAGTAAGAGCGTTGCGTCTCAAATGACCTTTGTTATATAAGTAATATACAATTGCAACTCTTTGTTATACAATGCAACATATTTTTATAGACTGCTGAAATGTACTGCCTATTTTAAATTGTCTGGAATCAAGATACATTTCGTCGCTTCATAAAGTCTTATATTGCTTTTTTTTAAATCACTTAAACACTGAAACTTGAGCATATTAGACCTCCTTGTGCTTCCAAAAAAAGTAGCCTGATTTTCCTCAAGGCCAAAAATCATGATCTTCGTATTACAGCTCCTAGTATTGACAGACTACCTTAATAAGAGATTGTAACAATATTTCAAAGATGTCAAAGATGCACGAATTAATTATCAGTGCTTATTAATTATTCGTTATATATCAGAGAAGAATACCAGGAGCATATCGAAAATAATAAATTTTATGTACCTTGTTTGGAATCTATAACTTTGATTAACGCTGCAGAATTTATTTCTTCGGATGAACAAGATACTACTCCCTAATTCCCTAGGGCTACGTTTGGATTAAAGGAATGAAATTGGTGAAGGAAAAGAATAGAGAATGGAATGGAGAGAAGGATGATTCATTCTATTTCAAGTGGAATGAGTCATTCCATATCCTCCCCCAAGAAGTAAAATTCATAAATTTGGCATGAATGAGAATGGTTCATTCTATTTCAATGGAACAATCAAATGCAATTATTTCCATTATATAGTAATAAGTCATTCTATTCCCATCTTCATTCCTGCAAATATGAAGATCCAAACGTAAATACAATTTATTAATCCAAACGTAGCACTTTTTGCTAGACGATAAACCCTTAACCATATTGAAATTCTTTTACTTGTAGAACAAGAGAGATGATATAGTTTCTTACTTATATTATTCCTAATCAGTATCCTAGCATTGTCTTTACAAGCCCAAAAGATAATTATACAACTCACACTAGCCGGTCATATTATATATTTGCTTAAAGTTCATTTGTCACACTTACTAAGACCAATCAATTAGTCTAGTTCTAATATATACAATTAATATTTTCCCAAAAGTATTATTCCAAGAGTCTTCAGATATATGCTTTAATGTTCATAAAATGTGTCTTTAAATAGATTTTATGTTACATCAACTGAAACAACATTTTTCCTTCCTCAAGATAACTATTGGCGTTCTCACACTTGATGATCTCCCAATGTGGTTGTACAGTTTTACTATATGTTCCAACTAGTCACATTGCTAATAGAACCACTTTTGTTCATGTAACAGCTGGATTTATTACTTAATAGCTTGGGTTTCACACAGAAGAAAGCAAATTCTCAAGTTAGATGGGCTGTTCTAAATACAGTCCTACTTTTACGTCGTCATCAAGAAGCAAGAACAAAGCTTGCTGAAGCCATGTCGAATGGAAGATCTGTGGGCTTTTGCATCAACATAGTAGAGAAAACCATAGATGATGAGGATTTGTAGTTTCAAGGATCAACTTTAAGTTATGTTTGGCAACTCAATTCTAAGTCTTGAAATTGGAATTGAGCTCCAAATTATAACTAAATTTCAGTCACATAGTATATTCCAATTTTTACGTCCCAAGTTTCACTAGTGTGTACTTTAGTCCCTTTTTTGTTTCAACTTTCTCAACTTCATTCAAGTTGCATCAATGTCTGGTGGCCCAAATCATGATTGCAATTGAAAATTAATGGATTAGGATCTCTTTCATTACACTTATCCTTCAATTCCTCCCAATACACATTTAGTGACACAAATATTAATTTCAACGACACATGCAGAGACATTTTCAGCGACACAATTATGTAAAAAAACAAGAGTAAAACAGGGGCAGAGACTGGCGCGGAAGGGGCAGTAGGACAAAAGAGGTTAAAAGAGGAGTGTCATCTCGTCTTCCTGCATAAACAATTGATTGGTTGTCGCTATTTCTTCTTCTGATTGGATCTCTTTTTGGCCAGCAGAGTGTCCACCGACGACGATGTGAGAGTTTTTTGAGAGATATTTGATTTTGACTGTGCGTCACAACTTCGCCGTTTTGCCAAAAAAAAGCTCCATGATCTCTACTTCGGCCCTAAACATTCATTTAGTTGGATCTGTAAACATTAATTAGTAAAAAGGTGTCTTTTCATTTCAGCTTTCAATCAATAACAAAGAGATCAGAAGAGATCAAAAAGTAAAAGTAAAGAAGTTATACTGCTACGCTTGGATTGAAGGAAGAAATGAAAACAAAAAATAATGTATTCGATGATCATTTTAGTGGATAAACTATTCCGATGAAATAAAAATTCATTCCATCCCTTTGATTTTCATTTCATGTGGGAGGTAGTGGAATGAAATTAATTCCAATGGAATGGATGTATATGACAATTATGACATCCTAGCATACCACTCACCACCAACAACGACCGAACATATACTTGAAATGCTAAAAAATCATTTCAATCCTTCTTCTATTCCATTTCTTCAATCCAAATATAGCATAATTATTATTTTTATCTATTTGGCGGAATTGAATAGTCCTCCCCCCTCCCTACTCTGTGTATTATAGATTTGTGTTCTTTCTAGCATCATCATCATCATCATCATATACATCCATTCCATTGGAATTATTATTATTATTATTATTATTATTATTGTTATTGTTATTGTTATTGTTATTGCTAGCTTTCTTTGCCAATTACAAGTTGGGTTTTCAAATTAATATTTTTTGTTGCAAGTCATTATCTAATTTGAAATAACTTTTCAACTTGGTAAATCAAATAATCAATCACAGTTTTTAGAGAAGATTATTCACCGCAGCCTCGAGACTGTTTTAAATCTAATACTGCTTTTGTGAGTTTGAAGGAATGGGTCGTTTTGAAAACTTTTGTGTGGACTAAAATTGTTTCTAAATAATATATGGAAGCGTTTTGGGGGTTGGTAACTTTTTAAAAATACTATTAAATATTAGAGATTTGGGTTTAAAAGTACTTTTAACTCGAATAGAAAATTTAAATTTTTGATTGCAGCACTTTTGACATAAGTACAAAGTACAAAATTATCCTTAAATTGTTAAAAAGAAATAAAATATCATATCACACACTAAACTTAAAACTGTATTAATACCTTCAAAGTTCTTCTATAATTTGGTAATCAATTATTATCTTAATTTTTATATTAAAACACTTTTGTCAAAAATTCTACTTCTAAAAGTGTTTAATCTGACTGCACCAAACCACACATGGCACATATCTGCCAAACAGACACGCTTTGAGCGACCACTGCTTAAGAAAGTATCACACTTATTCTACACGTGTTCATGAAGACTCGAAAAAACGATTAAAAAGACTCGCACCACTCGTTTTGAAAAGTTCACATTCGTTATTCCATTTCTCTTATGAGACCACACGCCATAACAAGTACTGATAGTTTGTAATGAATGTTAGTGTTTTCGGTTTGTTAGAACTTAAAACATTCAGAATTGATGGAATCCATATATATAAATATATATATATATATATATATATATTGAAAAATAATAAAATAATTAGTAGTATTTATAAGTAGTTTAAAATAATTATGATTATAATCACCTAAAATCAAATTTTTTACTTATTTTTTGATATATGAAGTAATTTATTTTAATATCAAATAAAAATATAATTCAATTAAAAGGACATATAAAAATATTAAACTAATTTTTAAAAGAAAATTTAACGTTAACAACGAAATATTAAACATTAAAACAAAGACTAAGAGAAGACTCAATAAAGTGAGTCTCCCCTACCACATCTTTCACGCCACTCATTTTGAGCCCACCAAAGACTAAGGGAAGATTCAATAAAGTGAGTCTCCCCTGCCAAAATTTCGACAAAGTCTAAGAAGACTTATATTAGTGGTGGGCCGTACAAGTTCCAGTTTGATCAATAATTTCAGCAAACAAAAAAATCATATGAAAACAAGTTACGGACCTCTAATATATATATAAAAAAAAAGAGTTAATACCGAAGAAATAAAAAGATATAAAAATACAAGTTTTGTAGTTCCAATTCAATGAGATTTTCTTGTATTTTCTCTATTTTGTTGAACCTCAAGTTTTAGTCTAAAACTAGAGACAAAGATTGCATTTCTCATTTTGAGAAATAGAAAATTAGTAGGAGTTTGTCACGTAATTTTTATCTCTTATTATTTCAACATTAACAAATCAATTTTCCAACCACATATTTTACGCCAGTTTTTCTCTTTTCAGGACCACAAACACTAATGCTACGTTTGGATTGAAAGAATGGAATGAAAAGTGAAATGATTCATTCCATTCTAGTTGGACTGAGTTATTCCATATGTTCTCCCTCCCTCAAGGAACCAAACACAATTTTTTTTCATTCCAATCGCAACCAAACACAATTTCTTTTCATTCCATAGGAACGAGTCATTTCATTCTTCCTCCTATTCCTACCAATCCAAACGTAGAAAGTGAGTCCCTGCCAAATACTCCAGTCGTCAGTCCGCCTCAATATAAACGTTCTATTCGAGTTAGTGGTCAAGGGCTACTTCTCATTAAAATCCAACCTTCATTTGTTAGCTAGAGAAAAATACAAAACTAACAATTCATTTTGATTATGAATATTTGCAATTTGAAAACTAACTTATTAGAATTATATTTCTTTTGTTCCACATTATAAGATTATTATTGACAACAAATTTTACATTGATTAATTATATATTATGAAACAACAAATTTTACAATGATTAGTATTTTTTAGAATATTCATCTTTGTATTGAATGATTTAAAACATTAATCAATGTTAGATTTGAATTTAAAAAATATTACAAGTTAACTTCAAAAAGTCAATTATGATCTAATATTTGAAATGGTTGGAGTAGTAAATAAGACACTAACATGAAATTATGCAGTGCAAACAATGATTTGCAGTCCAAAATTATGTAATACTCCCTTCATCCCAAATTAACTGCTTAGTTTTGATTTTTTTTAGTCAAATTGACTATTTTTAAAATTAATAATTAAGCATATATAAAAATATTTTTTAATATTATAAAAATTGGTATTAGTAGTAAATTGTATATACTTTCTTTTGGTTATAATCTCTTCACCTATATTTTGACAAAAATGGTATAAAAATCAGTTTTAAAAATAGTCAATATGACTTTAAAAAGTCAAAACTAAGCAATTAATTTGGGAAAATAAAAAAAGATAATGCCTCTCACTTCCACATCTTTAATTCACGCCAATAAAAGTAAGTCTCCCCTGCCAAAATTTCCACAAAGACTAAGAAGACTTCAATTATTGGTCTGCTGTACAGTTACCTCCTTTACATTACAAATCCAGCCACCATTTATTAGGCTTAGGCAGTACTTGGGGAGAAATTAATTAAAAATAAACAAACAAAATAATGGCATCCTCCTCGTCCATCACTGGTGTTCTACTACTTGTTGTTCTTCTTCTTCTTCTGGCTTCTTGTGCAAATATAATATTAGTAGCAGCAGCAGCAAAATTACCAGAGACTGAAGCTCTACTCAGCAGCCACTGGTGGGGAATTAATAATAATAATAGTAATTCTATTATTACGGTCAACACTTCTCATAGTCATTGTAACTGGACAGGCATCAATTGCAATGACGCAGGTAGTGTCACTTCTATAAACCTGTACTCTTCCTGCTACTACAAAAACATGAAACTCGGAAGTGAGGTGGGGAAGTTAAATTTTTCATCATTTCCCAACCTTGAATATCTTGATTTTGATTCCTGTGGACTACATGGTAGCATCCCATACCAAATTGGCATGCTTTCAAAACTCACATACCTTGATCTGAGAAGGAACTCTCTTACAGGTAAGTTACCTCCTTCCTTGGCTAACCTCACCCAATTAGAATCACTTTCCATCTCACGTAATAATATTAGTGGTTTCATTCCCTTAGGATTTGGGAATTTGACCAACTTACGTTATTTATCCCTCTATGAGAATGACCTCGTCGGTTCAATCTCTTCAGCTTTGGGTTCTTTGCCGACAAATCTGGACACTCTGTACCTTTTTTCCAATCAATTTAGTGGCTATATCCCTTCGGAATTAGGGAACCTGAAGATGCTAATGTCACTACACCTGGACAATAACAACCTTGATGGTTCAATCCCTTCGTCTCTAGGTCTTTTAAGCAACTTGACATATTTGACCCTTTATTCAAACCAAATAAACGGCTCTATCCCTTCAGAATTAGGGAACCTGAAGATGCTAGAGAGACTAGACCTGGGCGATAACAACCTTCATGGTTCAATCCCTTCGTCTCTAGGTCTTTTAAGCAACTTGAGACATTTGAACCTCGGTTCAAATCAGTTTAACGGCTCAATCCCTTCATCTATTGGTTCATTGACTAATCTAACCTATTTATACCTTGATTCAAACAATATTAATGGTTCAATCCTACCAATTAGAAATTTGATCAACTTGTGGTCTGTTAATTTGTCGGCAAATCGTATCCATGGTTCAATACCTATGGAGGTTTCCCTGTTCTCTGAACTTCATGATCTTGATCTGCACTCCAATCAACTTACTGGAAGCATACCGGTTTTTAAGGAGTGCAATAATCTTCAGTACCTAGACTTCTCAGAAAATCATCTTAGCGGACACATCCCAAACGAACTTGTAAAGTGCAGATCCCTGGACAAGTTGACATTAAGTGGTAACAATTTGCATGGAACCATTCCTGTTGAACTTGCTCTTTTGACAAGCTTAACCTACTTGAACCTCTCACACAATAATCTTTCTGGCACAATTCCGAGTTCTCTTTGCAAGTTGTTTCAAGGCATGCCAATTGATTTATCAGACAATGCCCTTGAGGGACAGCAAACTTGTCAAGAAAAGTCTAGGGAAGCCATGTTCGAAGATGACAACCACCACCACAATGTCAGCAACACCAACACCATCAAGAATAGAAAGAGAGTGTTCCGCACTTTATACATTGCTCTCCCCATCGTTATTTTGCTAACTTTCTTAACGATTGTCTTTGTATTATTGAATCGTCTCAAGGCAAAAAGAAGTCAAAGCCAATCTCAAGCAATCAAGAACGGTGATTTTTGTTCGATATGGAATTATGATGGAAGTATTGCATATGAAGATATTATCAGAGCAACCAATGACTTTGACATCAGATACTGCATTGGAACCGGTGGCTATGGTAGTGTGTATGAAGCTAGACTGCCTAGTGGCAAAGTAGTGGCTCTGAAAAAACTTCATCGACTCGAAGCGGAAGAGCCAGCTTTTGACAAGAGTTTCAGGAATGAGGTACAAGTATTAACAAATATAAGGCATAAGAACATTGTGAAGCTTTTCGGATTCTGTTTACACCACAGAAGCATGTTTTTGGTTTATGAATACTTGGAAAGGGGAAGCTTGTTTTGTGTCCTCAGAAATGATGTTGAAGCCATCGAATTAGATTGGATAAGGAGAGTGAAACATTGTGAAAGGTATTGCAAATGCTTTATCTTACATGCATTATGACTGCAACCCCCCTATTATTCATCGTGACATATCAAGTAACAACATCTTATTGGACTCCAAACTAGAGGCCTTTGTTGCTGACTTTGGCACTGCAAGATTGCTATACCCAGATTCATCAAATCAAACTGTACTTGCCGGCACTTACGGATATGTTGCTCCAGGTGAACAAGTTTATACATATAATATTATTAATTTATCTTTTTTTTCTTTTAATATAGCCTAAAACCGTTATTTCTAATTTATGAAGTTCAAACACCCTTTTTTGGAAAGCCGAGACGGATTTCAAGAGAGATGTTGAATTCATATTTATACAGTACAAGTTTTATATATTTTATTATAGCTAAATATAATGTGTGTGTGTGTATATATATATGTGTGTGTGGGTGGGTGTGTGTGAGAGAGAGTTAAAATTTGAAACACTAACAGTGTATACACACACAAGCGGTTAAAATCCTAACACGTCATTAAAATAAGATAATTTTGTCCAACATAAGTTTGTAATTAATGAGTTGTTATTTATACACTGTTAGTGTATGAAATTACTTTAATTCTATATATACTAGCATCTACACCCCATGCAAGAAAATAGTTTACTTCTAAAATTATATTATCTAAGTAATAATATAGTCATACTTATACTTGAAATACAATGATACTTATATTTTAATAATAGTAACATTAACATATTCAAGTTAAACAACATATTAAAACTATATTACTGATTCTTAGTAGAAATAATATAATATAATATACAATAACAATAACAATAACAATTCAATAATATCATAATTCTAACATAAAACCTGTGCTTTGCATGGATGTACATGCTAATATGTATTCATTTAAATTTAGACGATACAATTATGAAAATTATAAACTATCTAAAATTTATTACTAATTAAAAAATTAATTATATTTTAGAAATAAAATTAATTAGATCAATTTTGAACTTGAGATTATCTAGCTTGACTTTAAAAAGTAAGACTTGATCTAGTACAAAGGGAGTATATTTTTTCCCATGGGAAAAGTAGCAGCCAGTTTAGAAGGTTTTCATAGTAAAAGAAAAGGAAAGGGGGACATACAATTAACATACGACTAAACTGTATCATATTATCTATTACCAGATGCACCTTTGTAGAATTATCCGATGGCCAATTATGCTAATAAGAGGCCCTGCTACCAGGATTCACAAACCTTTCTCCTCAATTTAAACCTTTCCTCTAATAAAGCTGATTCAATGATAACATGTATATGCATGTAGATGGATTAGGTTTTGACCTAATGTAGGACGAGTAATTTCAACTTAAAATGGGAAAAGTAATTTTTTTGACTTAAAGTGGGAAAAGTAATAATGTATGAAAAATAATTTTTGATTTAAAGTAAGAAAAGTAATTTTTGATTTAAAGTAGGAAAAGTAACAGGTCGAACAAAAAAAAAGAAGACGAACCAAATTGTCTATTTAATTATAGTACATATGTATATTTGTGTGTATACACATATGTATTCATATATATATATATATATATATATATATATATATATATATTTACCATACATTAAAAAAGTTGTGGCACATATATTTTGTAAAATAGAACAACTAAAATGAGACTGTAGAATTGCTCAACAAGATTTTTGACTATGCAGAACTTGCTTACACCATGGTTGTGAGTGAAAAGTGTGATGTCTACAGCTTTGGGGTGGTGGCTATTGAAATAATGATGGGAAAACATCCAGCAGAGCTCCTCTCACCTCCAAAGTCATCTTCTGCTCAAGATATAATGTTGAAAGATATATTGGATCCTCGTCTCTCTCATCCAACTACTCGACCAGTTGAGCAGGATATTATACGGATTCTTTCATTGGGTTTTGCATGTGTACGCTTAGATCCTAAAGCGCGACCAACCATGCTTGTCGTGTCACAAGAGTTAATAGCTTGCAAACCTGTAGTTAAATCTCTTCATGCAATTTCAGTTAGGCAATTAAGGTATAGAGAAAAAGTATTCATGTGTTAAACAAAGTGGCCAACTTATGGAATTCCAAATACTTGTCTTTATTTCTTCATACGAAGTAAACTCAAAAGTTTTAATTTCTGAAATAAGAAAAAGCACAAATATTTTAATATATTTTGGATATTCCTTTCTGAAACATCTATTAGACTATACTTAACAACATTTCTTTTTTTTGGCAGAGATCAGCTTATGCAAATTTAAAGAAAACGTATAGAGCCTCAATTTTCCTCACAAGCTTGTTCACTGAATCGGAATTTGGGATAAATAACGGACTGCTCAAAAATCTTGCAATATAATATTGTTTCCTCCGTCATATTCAGAAGTTTGTATTGGTATTTATTAATTTACGTGAAAAGTTATATAGTGTTATTTTGAGTCCTACTTATCGTTGAAAATCATTTATTGTGAAAAGCTACTGCCTTCTTACTTTATCATACTTATTGTTGGGAATTTTTCAATAAAAATGAATTAGAGTTTATCCATATTTTATTTAAGTGTTAATTTCTCCAACTTTATTTTGCAACTCATGTCATTAGAAGATAATTTTCTTTGTAGACATGGCAAAGGGAAGGGAGAGAGAAATGTCGTATGCAAGTGTGAGCATAAAAATCAATAGTTAGTTATATTTACACTGATAAATCAAAAAACAAATACTTAATTAGGTAACAATTAGTAATGGATGACTTAAGTTTGACCTGCTCAATTCTTGCTGATGGGGCGTTCAAAACAGTATATATGATGTGCATCCGTTATTATTAGTAACGGATGGTGATAATTTTATAATTATTTTTATCAAAAGCAGGGACAAAATTATAAACCCGTCATGCGTTATTATTAGTAGCGACATTTGCGTTACTAATAGTAGCCCATGACGGTTAGGTTCCAATAGTTAATCTTGGATGTTGATTAATCTAATGGATGGTTATAGATATCTTTGCCCAAAATTGATCCATAGTAGATATTTGCCATGAATCCATAGTAGATATTTGCTATGAATCATTTACTCATATACATGTGTGTGTGTGCATGCGCGCGTGTAAAAAATTATGAACGAAACTAATGAAATTTATTCGAATAATCAATCAAATAAGACTAGTCTATTAATTACACTTTTTGAGTATGTTAATCAAGTGTATTGAGATGATAACAACAAGGTGTAAAAGTTGATGATATCAAGTAACTCTTATTTAAATTAGTAAAACAGAAGCCGTATTTAATAAAAGAGAGAAGATATAAAATAAATAAAAATAAAAAAGTTGTATGGATGATTCTGCACCGGTTCGTGTGTATAAGAATTTCACATTCGGTTTATTAGCATTAGGATTTAATAAGGAGTGTTAGATCATGGTAGTTTAATTTGAACAATCCGAATTATACTGGTTTAAATAACAACTATATTTGTTACAATCCGCGTGCAATCATATCGTCCAAATTGCACGTGTTCAAGTGAAAACCCGAGATTTTATATTTTTAATAAATAAAATGGACATAGAGCAAAAAGATTATTATTATACTCTCACTATTTCGATTTATAAGATTAATATTAACTTTGTAAAAATCAATTTGTGATAGTCTCAATACCTCAGTCTTAACCACTTGACTAACCTCCAAATGAGTTTTTATTGTGCAAAGTCACATATTCTAGTCTATCCGGTAAAAGTTAGAAGAATTTAGATGTGACGCCCCCAAAATAGGTCCACACAACCCATTTTGAGTCGCCAATAACATTCTACAAAAATACAAATACGAATTTTCCCATATACAACTAATATTTGTCGTGCAAAATACGACCACGCATATACTGTGACTTTCCAAACAAATATCGTACCGTATGGTACCACAGTATTCAAACCCAAATTATTACAATGCCGTAAAAAGACGGCAACACACGTTTTAAGTCTCCAGTACAATTATTATTAAACTATGCTATAACTTGATGAGGACAACCAATAACTCGGACCATTACTCCACTCCCCGGCTAGTCCCAACTATATTTTTCTTTCCTGAGAAGAACAATGGGACAAAACTGAAAAGGGTGAGCTCAAATAGCCCAGTAAGAAATATCATGACTAAGATAATGAAGAATAAAAATTATCTTTAGTCTTCAACAATAATAAATCAGAGATTTAAAGATATTATATTTGTTCAACAACAACAACTGCAGCGGAACGAACAATCCATTAGAAGAGTCAAGTAGATTATAATATCTACCATCTTCTATAAGTTAAAGATCACCACCAATATTTTATCCCTGTAACACCAATCAATAATTCCTGTTTATGAACAACCAAATCAACAATTTATTATTCAACAGCCTCTCTTTGCACTATGTGCCAAAGATATTTATTTGTAACATCACCGGTCATGATCATGCCAAACGCCAGTTCATCTTTGCACTACGGGCCAAAGAGAACTTTCACCATACGCCTTTGTTTGTAACACCAAAAGTCATAATTATACCAATACACAGTTTGGTCAAAATCATGTCACGCCAGTTCATCTTTGCACTACGGGCCAAAGAGAACTAATACCACAATTTAAGTATGAGGATGAGGATGATGACAATGATACAGTGAAATTAAGGATAAGAAAAGCTCTATAATTTAATCAGTATCAAAGATTGACCAAATAGCCAACACGATGACCAAATTGTGGAGTCAAATTCAAGAATGATATTCAAGAAATTATTTCATGCATCAACTATAACGTATAAAATGAAATAGAAAGATTCAAGTGAAAAGATATTAGATGAAGCACAAACTATTAAGGATATGCTACTAATTTTCAGGGATTTTCTCCATTTAAAAATAAGGTTTTGGAAACAAACAAAGATTTCTTATCATAAATGGAGAAATGTGAAAGAAAAAGATATCCCTTAAAGAGTACAAAAGAAATGATACGTTATACGAGTATAACAGAATATATGAAACTGCAAATGGATTTTCACCCGTCATGCAATAATTCGCGTAGACAGGTTATTTCCACAAAAGATTAATAAGTAATGAATACAAAGGGTTATTCACCAGGCGTGCGTCAATCCGCACGGACAGGTTATACCCACAAATTAATAAGGAATGAATACAAAGGGTTATTCACCAGGTACGACACTCGTACATACAAGTTATCCCCACAGAATAATAAAGAATGAATACAAAGGGTATTCACTAGGTACGACACTCGTACATACAGGTTATTCCCACAAAATAATAAGGAATGAATATAAAAGGATATTCACCAGGCATGCGTCATACCGCACGGACAGGTTATCCCCACAAATTAATACAGAATGAATAACAACCTTTATGAGTATAATATCACTTACGAACATGAAAGCAAATTATATTATATATGAGTATGAAAGAAATGATATTCCCTACCTTCGTTAACAAAAGACTGGATATTACTTTCTATGAAGTTTACTAACTTTGGACAATACTAGTATTCTCACAAATACTCACAATAGCCTAACACACTAAGAGAACTTAAGAAATTTAGAGAGAGAGGAAGTATAGGCAATGAAGGTGTGAAAATTTCTTAAGCAAACCCTCCCTATTTATAGGAAAATCAAGGTGAGGGCATTTTGGTCTTTTCTCCAATTTTTCTTGGTTTATTACGCTTATACCCTTGGCATATTCTTTTAATATCATTCATCTCTTTTTCTTCAATTTATATCATCCATCCATATTTTCTTCGATTTATATCATCCATCCATTTATTCAAAAAGATTAATCCATTATCAAAAAGATAAAACCATTATAAAAAAAAATAACTCCATTATCACAATAAATCCCTTTTTCTGTATTATTGAGTTAAATGTATTAATATCACAGATAGCATATACTCGCAATACTGACAACTAGATTATTCCTAGGAAAGAGGGGGCCTTCCATAAAAATGGCGCGCAATTAAATAACCCCTTTCCTTGACAGAATTTTTAGACATCGTCAATAATGCTAAAATATCCTATCAAATAATATGAGTTATAGTGTCGTGACAAATAATAAAAATATTATGCAGATGCTATTGTAACAATTATTGAATCAAGATATTGTGCAATTGTTACTTTATCAATTATTAAATCAATAATATAAAACATTGTGCGACACCGTGTGCTACTGTGGAATAACGCGTTTTACTGTTCTTTTTATCACCGGGTATTTCAACAGTTATCGGTTAAAGTTTTGTCGCCAATTTCTATCACTTTCTATATCCGACAGTTAACCCATTGTGGGGCCCACTATCATTGACAATATTGTCATTTCGGCGCCGTCGTACGGTACCGAATATAATATTTCTCGACAGAAAGAATATTCCCCGACAAAAGGAATATTCCCCGACATACTGTTTATCAGATAATTTGCATGTAACACCCTTAACTATCATTTATAACAATTAAGCACTTCACTATTTAGAAAAATAATCATAAAGAAAATAATAAACTTTTATTTCATAAAGTCGGGATCTTACAATCTCCCCTCCTTATGAAATTTCGTCCTCGAAATTGACGTACGTACCTGGCATTTCGAAAAGGTGAGGATACTTTGCTCTCATTTCGGATTCTAACTCCCAGGTCATTTCCTCAACATCGTGGTTTCTCCATAAAACTTTGACTTGAGGTATAACCTTTGAGCGTAGAATCTGCTCCTTCTTATCTAAGACCTTGATAGGTATCTCCTCATACGTTAAATCCTCTGCTATCTCGTCTGGTTCTAATTCAATAACGTGGTTTGGATCTTTCACATATTTACGTAGCATGGATATGTGAAAAACATTATGAACATGAGACATGCTCGGCGGTAAGACGAGTCTGTAGGCCACAGTTCCTACTCGGTCGAGGATTTCAAATGGACCGATAAATCGAGGGTTAAGCTTTCCTCTCTTTCCGAATCGCGTAACACCTTTCCACGGAAAAACACGTAAAAATACATGATCTCCGACATTGAATTCCTCGTCTCTTCGATGAATATCAGCATAACTCTTTTGTCGATCTTGAGCTGTTTGTATATGTTGCCGGACCATTTGGATCTTTTTCGTAGTCATACGTATCAACTCGAGTCCCAACAATTTTGCCTCACCTACTTTATCCCAACATGCTGGAGATCGACACCTTCGTCCATACAACGCCTCGAAGGGAGTCATGCCTATACTTGCTTGATAACTGTTGTTGTAAGAGAATTCCACCAATGACAAGTATTTGTCCCAACTTCCTTTGAAGTCTAGTACGCAGAGTCTTAATAGATCTTCGAGGGTTTGAATATTCCTTTCCGATTGTCCGTCTGTCTGGGGATGGTATGCAGAACTGAATCGTAATTCAGTGCCCATAGCTTTTTGCAAGCTTACCCAAAATCGTGAAGTGAACCTAGGATCTCGATCAGAAACAATGGATACTGGCATGCCATACAATCTGATAATCTCGCTTATATACATACTAGCAAGACGCTCAAGTGAATAGTTTTCTCGTATAAGCAAGAAATGAGCAGACTTGGTCAATCTATCTATAATGACCCAAATTGCGTCTAAGCCTTGAGAAACTTTGGGAAGACCTGTCACGAAATCCATGTTGATGTGTTCCCACTTCCATTCTGGAATCTCAAGTGGTTGCAATGGACCCCTTGGTACTTGATGCTCCGCCTTGACACGTTGACAAGTTAAACATCTTGAGATAAACTCTGCGATCTCTCTCTTCATATTGTTCCACCAAAATGTATATCGAAGATCACGATACATTTTGGTACTTCCAGGGTGGATTGCAAACGGTATGTTGTGTGCCTCCATCATGATTTTATATTTCAAGTCAGGGTCGTTAGGAACACACAATCTAGAGTTGACTCGAAGTATTCCGTCTTCGTCGACTCTTGCTTCTGGAATAGCACCTTCTTGTACCTTTTTCTTCATATTCACCAACTCTGGGTCTGTAACTTGAGCAGCTTTAATTTTGTCGATTAAAGCCGGTTCTACCTGTATATGTGCAATCTTCACATGGGTTCCTGGAGTCTTTAACTCTATCTCCATCCTTTGTAAATCATCCAAGATGAGCCTTTGCGATGTCAGTAATGCACTCGTGCTTGCATATGATTTTCTACTCAATGCGTCAGTTACTATGTTCGTCTTTCCAGGATGGTATGGTCATAATCTTTCAACAGCTCGAGCCAACGCCGCTGTCGCATGTTGAGTTTGTTCTGGGTGAAGAAATATTTGAGACTTTTGTGGTCTGTATAGATCTCCACTTTCTCTCCATAAAAGTAATGTCTCCAAATCTTCAACGCGAAAACGACTGCTGCCAACTCTAGATCATGAGTAGGATAATTCCTCTCATATTCCTTGAGTTGCCGAGACGCATAGGCTATAACCTTCCCATGTTGCATGAGAACACAACCTAGTCATTGCTTGAAGCGTCGCTGTAGATGACAAATCCTTCCGATCCTGATGGTATTGCCAATACAGGTGCTGAAATGAGCCTTCTTTTGAGTTCTTGAAAACTCTTCTCGCATTCTTCGCTCCATTTGAATGTTGTGCTTTTCCGAGTCAGTTGAGTTAATGGAATGGCTATTCGAGAAAATCCTTCTACGAATCTCCGATAATAACCAGCTAAACCCAGAAAGCTTCGTACTTCGGTTACTGACTTGGGTTGTTCCCAATTTGATACTGCTTCAATCTTTGCCGGGTCAACCGAGATTCCTTCTTTAGAAACCAAGTGACCAAGGAATGCAACTTCCTCAAGCCAGAATTCACATTTCTTCAACTTAGCATATAGCTTGTTTTCACGAAGCTTTTGGAGTATCAGCCTCAAGTGCTGCTCATGATCTTCACGACTTTTAGAATATATGAGAATGTCATCAATGAAGACAACTATGAAATGATCCAAATATTCCTTGAATATCCGGTTCATCATATCCATGAAAGCAGCAGGAGCATTAGTCAATCCAAAAGACATGACTTGGAATTCATAATGCCCGTACCGAGTTCTGAAGGCAGTCTTTGGAATGTCATCAGCTTTAACTTTCAACTGATGATATCTAGAACGAAGATCGATCTTTGAAAAGAATTGAGCACCTTGTAATTGGTCGAACAGGTCATCAATGCAAGGTAACGGGTACCTATTTTTGATGGTAACATGGTTTAACTCCCGATAGTCAATGTAAAGTCTCATACTCCTGTCTTTCTTCTTTACGAATAAAACAGGAGCACCCCAAGGCGATGTACTCGGACGTATGAAACCGCTGTCTAACAATTCCTGTAGTTGAACTTTTAACTCTTGAAGTTCAATAGGAGCCATTCGATATAGGGTTTTGGAAATAGGTTTCGTACCGGGTTCAAGGTCGATACAAAATTTAATTTCACGGTCTGGGGGTAGGCCAGGAAGTTCTTCGGGAAATACGTCAGGAAACTCATTAACAACAGAAATATTATTCAAATCTGACGTACTTTTGTTTAAATCCGTTACATGAGCTAAGAAGGCTTGACATCCGTTTTTCAATAAACGAATGGCTTTGTGACTAGAAATAATGGTTATTGATTTCAATGGTTTGGTTGCTTGAATTCGCATAATAGGTTTATTAGGAATATGAAAACTAATGACTTTACGAAAGCAATCAATTTTAGCATGATGAACATTTAACCAATCAATTCCTAAAATCACATCAAATTCATGCATGTTCAAGGAGATAAGATTAACAGGTAATGTGAGGGTACCGATTTGAACAAAGCAAGATTTATAGACTGTAGATGTAACGAATGTTTGTGCTAATGGTGATTCGACAGATAAGTCAAAATCTAATTTTTCAGGAGTCAAATTCAGGCGTTGAGCACATGTTGGTGAAATAAAAGAGTGGGTAGAACCAGTATCTAATAAGGCATAGACTTCACAAGAGTTAATAAGTAGTTTACCCGTAATAACCTCGTTCGGATTCTGCGCTTTTTGTGACGTCACAACAAAAGCTCTCCCCTGAACCACAGACTTTGACTTGTCCGTGACCGCCTTCGGTGTCATCATTGCAGCTGGACTTGACTTCGCTGCATGACAAAAGCGAGCTATATGGCCCTCTTTTCCACAATTATAATATACTTGGGATGGCGATTGTGTACAATTTGGACTGATGTGTCCTTCTTTCCCACACCTGAAACATCTAACTGGTGGTCGTTCTCCTTCCTTCGAAACTGGTACTGGTGCTGGTGTTGGTGCCTTTCCATGGTTGTTGTTGAATCTCCTCTTCTTAGAATTGTTGCCACTTGACTCACTCCTTCTGTTATCCGGGCCAGGATTACCACCGAAGTGGTTACCATTTCCGGTGTTGTGATTCCCTCCTCGCTGATTATCATTATTTCGATAATTGTTGCCACTGTTACGATTATTATCGAAATTTTTCTCTCGTGGTTGGGTGTTGCTTCCTGGTTGTAGTAGTCCTCTTTCTTGCTCCACTACTTGAGCCCTATCCACTGCATCTGAATATATACAAATTTTATGAGAAACAAGATATTGGCGAATTTCTGGTTTCAAACCTCGTAGGAACATTCGTGTCATTCGTTTCTCAGTGTCCACCAAATGGGACGCAAAACGCGACAGCTCGGCAAACTTAGCTTCGTACTGTGACACCGTCATGTTGTTCTGTTCCAGTTTAATGAATTCACCTCCTTCATATGGCGAATACTTTCCGGAAAATACTTCTCGTTAAATAATTCCTGGAACTCGACCCAAGACATCTCGAGTGCCGAGCGATGGGTACGTTTCACAGATTTCCACCAATGATCCGCTTCTCCTTGCAATATAAAGGTGGCAAAAGGAACCTTTTGGTCATCTGTGCAACGCAGTACATCAAATATTTTTGTTAATTATTTAAGCCACGACTCTGCCTTGAGTGGATCTGGCTTGCCAAAAAATTCAGGTGGTCCCAATTCTTTGAACTGATTGGCAGTGACCATCCGTACATTATTAGTGTTTCTGCCAGTATTGTAGACAGGAGCTCTTCTCGCCTGGTTCTGCAGGTATTGCATGAAGTTCCTAAACATTTCATCATTCATTCTGTTGTTAGCATCATGATTAGCATCATGATGTTCTGAGTTTGCACCCGTATTATTTATGGCTTCCTGGTTTTCAGCCACAATGGTCTCATAGTGAATCTCTTGGTTTTCAGATGTCATTCTGAAATGTGATCACAAAACAAAGATTAGTTAAAGAAATAATCATGCAACATCTTATCCCTATAACCAAACCAATTATTTAAATAACAAAAATAGCTTAGGTAGGACACACTAGCGAAGGATTTTACTCGTCTCTTCCTTCCTAGTTCTAATCCCAGATCTCAACTAGAGATCATATCCCTAAGCTCTGATACCAACTGTGACGCCCCCAAAAAAGGTCCACACAACCCATTTTGAGTCGCCAATAACATTCTACAAAAATACAAATACGAATTTTCCCATATACAACTAATATTTGTCGTGCAAAATACGACCACACATATATTGTGACTTTCCAAACAAATATCGTACCGTATGCTACCACAGTATCCAAACCCAAATTATTACAATGCCGTAAAAAGACGGCAACACACGTTTTAAGTCTCCAGTACAATTATTATTAAACTATGCTATAACTTGATGAGGACAACCAATAACTCGGACCATTACTCCACTCCCCGGCTAGTCCCAGTTACATTTTCCTTTCCTGAGAAAAATAATGGGACAAAACTGAAAAGGGTGAGCTCAAATAGCCCAGTAAGAAATACCATGACTAAGATAATGAAGAATAAAAATTATCTTTAGTCTTCAACAATAATAAATCAGAGATTTAAAGATATTATATTTGTTCAACAACAACAACTGCAGTGTAACGAACAATCCATTAGAAGAGTCAAGTAGATTATAATATCTACCATCTTCTATAAGTTAAAGATCACCACCAATATTTTATCCCTGTAACACCAATTAACAATTCCTGTTTATGAACAACCAAATCAATAATTTATTATTCAACAGCCTCTCTTTGCACTATGTGCCAAAGATATTTATTTGTAACATCACCGGTCATGATCATGTCAAACGCCAGTTCATCTTTGCGCTACGGGCCAAAGAGAACTTTCACCATACGCCTTTGTTTCTAACACCAAAAGTCATGATTATACCAATACACAGTTTGGTCAAAATCATGTCACGCTAGTTCATCTTTGCACTACGGGCCAAAGAGAACTAATACCACAATTTAAGTATGAGGATGAGGATGATGACAATGATACAGTGAAATTAAGGATAAAAAAAGCTCTATAATTTAATCAGTATCAAAGATTGACCAAATAGCCAACACGACGACCAAATTGTGGAGTCAAATTCAAGAATGATATTCAAGAAATTATTTCATGCTTTAACTATAACGTATAAAATGAAATAGAAAGATTCAAGTGAAAAGATATTAGATGAAGCACAAACTATTAAGGATATGCTACTAATTTTTAGGGATTTTCTCCATTTAAAAATAAGGTTTTGGAAACAAACAAAGATTTCTTATCATAAATGGAGAAATGTGAAAGAAAAAGATATCCCTTAAAGAGTACAAAAGAAATGATACGTTATACGAGTATAACAGAATATATGAAACTGCAAATTTATTTTCACCCGTCATGCAATAATTCGCGTAGACAGGTTATTTCTACAAAAGATTAATAAGTAATGAATACAAAGGGTTATTCACCAGGCATGCGTCAATCCGCACGGACAGGTTATACCCACAGATTAATAAGGAATGAATACAAAGGGTTATTCACCAGGTACGACACTCGTACATACAGATTATCCCCACAGAATAATAAAGAATGAATACAAAGGGTATTCACCAGGTACGACACTCGTACATACAGGTTATTCCCACATAATAATAAGGAATGAATATAAAAGGATATTCACCAGGCATGCGTCATACCGCACGGACAGGTTATCCCCACAAATTAATACAGAATGAATAACAACCTTTATGAGTATAATATCACTTACGAACATG
The DNA here is from genome assembly GCA_034770075.1 of Aralia elata. NCBI lineage: Eukaryota > Viridiplantae > Streptophyta > Magnoliopsida > Apiales > Araliaceae > Aralia > Aralia elata. The sequence continues at coordinate 19,335,190 of CM068388.1, forward strand.
AAAGCAAATGATATTATATATGAGTATGAAAGAAATGATATTCCCTACCTTCGTTAACAAAAGACTGGATGTTGCTTTCTATGAAGTTTACTAACTTTGGACAATACTAGTATTCTCACAAATACTCACAATAGCCAAGCACACTAAGAGAACTTAAGAAATTTAGAGAGAGAGGAAGTATAGGCAATGAAGGTGTGAAAATTTCTTAAGCAAACCCTCCCTATTTATAGGAAAATCAAGGTGAGGGCATTTTGGTCTTTTCCCTAATTTTTCTTGGTTTATTACGCTTATACCCTTGGCATATTCTTTTAATATCATTCATCTCTTTTTCTTCAATTTATATCATCCATCCATATTTTCTTCAATTTATATCATCCATCCATTTATTCAAAAAGATTAATCCATTATCAAAAAGATAAAACCATTATAAAAAAATAACTCCATTATCACAATAAATCCCTTTTTCTGTATTATTGAGTTAAATGTATTAATATCACAGATAGCATATACTCACAATACTGACAACTAGATTATTCCTAGGAAAGAGGGGGCCTTCCATAAAAATGGCGCGCAATTAAATAACCCCTTTCCTTGACAGAATTTCTAGACATCGTCAATAATGCTAAAATATCCTATCAAATAATATGAGTTATAGTGTCGTGACAAATAATAAAAATATTATGCAGATGCTATTGTAACAATTATTGAATCAAGATATTGTGCAATTGTTACTTTATCAATTATTAAATCAATAATATAAAACACTGTGCGACACCGTGTGCTACTGTGGAATAACGCGTTTTACTGTTCTTTTTATCACTGGGTATTTCAACAGTTATCGGTTAAAGTTTTGTCGCCAATTTCTATCACTTTCTATATCCGACAGTTAACCCATTGTGGGGCCCACTATTATTGACAATATTGCCATTTCGGCGCCGTCGTACGGTACCGAATATAATATTTTTCGACAGAAAAAATATTCCCCGACAAAAGAAATATTCCCCGACATACTGTTTATCAGATAATTTGCATGTAACACCCTTAACTATCATTTATAACAATTAAGCACTTCACTATTTAGAAAAATAATCATAAAGAAAATAATAAACTTTTATTTCATAAAGTCGGGATCTTACAATCTCCCCTCCTTATGAAATTGTGTCCTCGAAATTGACGTACGTACCTGGCATTTCGAAAAGGTGAGGATACTTTGCTCTCATTTCGGATTCTAACTCGCAGGTCATTTCCTCAACATCATGGTTTCTCCATAAAACTTTGACTTGAGGTATAACCTTTGAGCGTAGAATCTGCTCCTTCTTATCTAAGACCTTGACAGGTATCTCCTCATACGTTAAATCCTCTACTATCTCGTCTGGTTCTAATTCAATAACGTGGTTTGGATCTTTCACATATTTACGTAGCATGGATATGTGAAAAACATTATGAACATGAGACATGCTCGGCGGTAAGGCGAGTCTGTAGGCCACAGTTCCTACTCGGTCGAGGATTTCAAATGGACCGATAAATCGAGGGTTAAGCTTTCCTCTCTTTCCAAATCGCGTAACACCTTTCCACGGAGAAACACGTAAAAATACATGATCTTCGACATTGAATTCCTCGTCTCTTCGATGAATATCAGCATAACTCTTTTGTCGATCTTGAGCTGTTTGTATATGTTACCGGATCATTTGGATCTTTTTCGTAGTCATACGTATCAACTCGAGTCCCAACAATTTTGCCTCACCTACTTTATCCCAACATGCTGGAGATCGACACCTTCGTCCATACAACGCCTCGAAGGGAGCCATGCCTATACTTGCTTGATAACTGTTGTTGTAAGAGAATTCCACCAATGACAAGTATTTGTCCCAACTTCCTTTGAAGTCTAGTACGCAGAGTCTTAATAGATCTTCGAGGGTTTGAATATTCCTTTCCGATTGTCCGTCTGTCTGGGGATGGTATGCAGAACTGAATCGTAATTCAGTGCCCATAGCTTTTTGCAAGCTTACCCAAAATCGTGAAGTGAACCTAGGATCTCGATCAGAAACGATGGATACTGGCATGCCATGCAATTTGATAATCTCGCTTATATACATACTAGCAAGACGCTCAAGTGAATAGTTTTCTCGTATAGGCAAGAAATGAGCAGACTTGGTCAATCTATCTATAATGACCCAAATTGCGTCTACGTCTTGAGAAACTTTAGGAAGACCTGTCACGAAATCCATGTTGATGTGTTCCCACTTCCATTCTGGAATCTCAAGTGGTTGCAATGGACCCCTTGGTACTTGATACTCCGCCTTGACACGTTGACAACTTAAATATCTTGAGATAAACTCTGCGATCTCTCTCTTCATATTGTTCCACCAAAATGTATGTCAAAGATCACGATACATTTTGGTACTTCTAGGGTGGATTGCAAACGGTATGTTGTGTGCCTTCATCATGATTTTATATTTCAAGTCAGGGTCGTTAGGAACACACAGTCTAGAGTTGACTCGAAGTATTTCGTCTTCGTCGACTCTTGCTTCTGGAATAGCACCTTCTTGTACCTTTTTCTTCATATTCACCAACTCTGGGTCTGTAACTTGAGCAGCTTTAATTTTGTCGATTAAAGCCGGTTCTACATGTATATGTGCGATCTTCACATGGGTTCCTGGAGTCTTTAACTCTATCTCCATCCTTTGTAAATCATCCAAGATGAGCCCTTGCGATGTCAGTAACGCACTCGTGCTTGCATATGATTTTCTACTCAATGCATCAGCTACTATGTTCGCCTTTCCAAGATGGTATTGGATGGTATGGTCATAATCTTTCAACAGCTCGAGCCAACGCCGCTGTTGCATGTTGAGTTTCTTCTGGGTGAAGAAATATTTGAGACTTTTGTGGTCTGTATAGATCTCCACTTTCTCTCCATAAAAGTAATGTCTCCAAATCTTCAACGCGAAAACGACTGCTGCCAACTCTAGATCATGAGTAGGATAATTCCTCTCATATTCCTCGAGTTGCCGAGACGCATAGGCTATAACCTTCCCATGTTGCATGAGAACACAACCTAGTCATTTGCTTAAAGCGTCGCTGTAGATGACAAATCCTTCCGATCCTGATGGTATTGCCAATACAGGTGCTGAAATGAGCCTTCTTTTGAGTTCTTAAAAACTCTTCTCGCATTCTTTGCTCCATTTGAATGTTGTGCTTTTCCGAGTCAGTTGAGTTAATGGAATGGCTATTCGAGAAAATCCTTCTACGAATCTCCGATAATAACCAGCTAAACCCAGAAAGCTTCGTACTTCGGTTACTGACTTGGGTTGTTCCCAATTTGATACTGCTTCAATCTTCGCCGGGTCAACCGAGATTCCTTCTTTAGAAACCAAGTGACCAAGGAATGCAACTTCCTCAAGCCAGAATTCACATTTCTTCAACTTAGCATATAGCTTGTTTTCACGAAGCTTTTGGAGTATCAGCCTCAAGTGCTGCTCATGATCTTCACGACTTTTAGAATATATGAGAATGTCATCAATGAAGACAACTACGAAATGATCCAAATATTCCTTGAATATCCGGTTCAACATATCCATGAAAGCAACAGAAGCATTAGTCAATCCAAAAGACATGACTAGGAATTCATAATGCCCGTACCGAGTTCTGAAGGCAGTCTTTGGAATGTCATCAGCTTTAACTTTTAACTGATGATATATAGAACGAAGATCGATTTTTGAAAAGAATTGAGCACCTTGTAATTGGTCGAACAGGTCATCAACGCGAGGTAACGGGTATCTATTTTTGATGGTGACATGGTTTAACTCCCGATAGTCAATGTAAAATCTCATACTCCCGTCTTTCTTCTTTACGAATAAAACAGGAGCACCCCAAGGCGATGTACTCGGACGTATGAAACCGCTGTCTACCAACTCCTGTAGTTGGACTTTTAACTCTTGAAGTTCAATAGGAGCCATTCGATATAGGGTTTTGGAAATAGGTTTCGTACCGGGTTCAAGGTCGATACAAAATTCAATTTCACGGTCTGGGGGTAGGCCAGGAAGTTCTTCGGGAAATACGTCAGGGAACTCATTAACAACAGAAATATTATTCAAATCTGACGTACTTTTGTTTAAATCCGTTACATGAGCTAAAAAGGCTTGACATCCGTTTTTCAATAAACGAATGGCTTTGTGACTAGAAATAATGGTTATTGATTTCAATGGTTTGGTTGCTTGAATTCGCATAATAGGTTTATTAGGAATATTAAAACTAATGACCTTACGAAAGCAATCAATTTTAGCATGATGAACAGTTAACCAATCAATTCCTAAAATCACATCAAATTCATGCATGTTCAAGGAGATAAGATTAACAGGTAATGTGAGGGTACCGATTTGAACAAAGCAAGATTTATAGACTGTAGATATAACGAATGTTTGTGCTAATGGTGATTCGACAGATAAGTCAAAATCTAATTTTTCAGGAGTCAAATTCAGGCGTTGAGCACATGTTGGTGAAATAAAAGAGTGGGTAGAACCAGTATCTAATAAGGCATAGACTTTACAAGAGTTAATAAGTAGTTTACCCGTAATAACCTCGTTCGGATTCTGCGATTTTTGTGACGTCACAACAAAAGCTCTCCCCTGAACCACAGACTTTGACTTGTCCGTGACCGCCTTCGGTGTCATCATTGCAGCTGGACTTGACTTCGCTGCATGACAAAAGCGAGCTATATGGCCCTCTTTTCCACAATTATAATATACTTGGGATGGCGATTGTGTACAATTTGGACTGATGTGTCCTTCTTTCCCACACCTGAAACATCTAACTGGTGGTCGTTCTCCTTCCTTCGAAACTGGTACTGGTGCTGGTGTTGGTGCCTTTCCATGGTTGTTGTTGAATCTCCTCTTCTTAGAATTGTTGCCACTTGACTCACTCCTTCTGTTATCCGGGCCAGGATTACCACCGAAGTGGTTACCATTTCCGGTGTTGTGATTCCCTCCTCGCTGATTATCATTATTTCGATAATTGTTGCCACTGTTACGATTATTATCGAAATTTTTCTCTCGTGGTTGGGTGTTGCTTCCTGGTTGTAGTAGTCCTCTTTCTTGCTCCACTACTTGAGCCCTATCCACTGCATCTGAATATATACAAATTTTATGAGAAACGAGATATTGGCGAATTTCTGGTTTCAAACCTCGTAGGAACATTCGTGTCATTCGTTTCTCAGTGTCCACCAAATGGGATGCAAAACGCGACAGCTCGGCAAACTTAGCTTCGTACTGTGACACCGTCATGTTGTTCTGTTCCAGTTTAATGAATTCTACCTCCTTCATATGGCGAATACTTTCCGGAAAATACTTCTCGTTAAATAATTCCTGGAACTCGACCCAAGACATCTCGAGTGCCGAGCGATGGGTACGTTTCACAGATTCCCACCAATGATCCGCTTCTCCTTGCAACATAAAGGTGGCAAAAGGAACCTTTTGGTCATCTGTGCAACGCAGTACATCAAATATTTTTGTTAATTGTTTAAGCTACGACTCTGCCTTGAGTGGATCTGGCTTGCCGAAAAATTCAGGTGGTCCCAATTCTTTGAACTGTTTGGCAGTGACCATCCGTACATTATCAGTGTTTCTGCCAGTATTGTAGACATGAGCTCTTCTCGCCTAGTTCTGCAGGTATTGCATGAAGTTCCTAAACATTTCATCATTCATTCTGTTGTTAGCATCATGATTAGCATCATGATGTTCTGAGTTTGCACCCGTATTATTTATGGCTTCCTGGTTTTCAGCCACAATGGTCTCATAGTGAATCTCTTGGTTTTCAGATGCCCTTCTGAAATGTGATCACAAAACAAAGATTAGTTAAAGAAATAATCATGCAACATCTTATCCCTATAACCAAACCAATTATTTAAATAATAAAAATAGCTTAGGTAGGACACACTAGCGAAGGATTTTACTCGTCTCTTCTTTCTTAGTTCTAATCCCAGATCTCAACTAGAGATCATATCCCTAAGCTCTGATACCAACTGTGACGCCCTCAAAAAAGGTCCACACAACCCATTTTGAGTCGCCAATAACATTCTACAAAAATACAAATACGAATTTTCCCATATACAACTAATATTTGTCGTGCAAAATACGACCACACATATATTGTGACTTTCCAAACAAATATCGTACCGTATGGTACCACAGTATCCAAACCCAAATTATTACAATGCCGTAAAAAGACGACAACACACGTTTTAAGTCTCCAGTACAATTATTATTAAACTATGCTATAACTTGATGAGGACAACCAATAACTCGGACCATTACTCCACTCCCCGGCTAGTCCCAGCTACATTTTCCTTTCCTGAGAAGAACAATGGGACAAAACTGAAAAGGGTGAGCTCAAATAGCCCAGTAAGAAATACCATGACTAAGATAATGAAGAATAAAAATTATCTTTAGTCTTCAACAATAATAAATCAGAGATTTAAAGATATTATATTTGTTCAACAACAACAACTGCAGCGGAACGAACAATCCATTAGAAGAGTCAAGTAGATTATAATATCTACCATCTTCTATAAGTTAAAGATCACCACCAATATTTTATCCCTGTAACACCAATCAACAATTCCTGTTTATGAACAACCAAATCAACAATTTATTATTCAACAGCCTCTCTTTGCACTATGTGCCAAAGATATTTATTTGTAACATCACCGGTCATGATCATGTCAAACGCCAGTTCATCTTTGCACTACGGGCCAAAGAGAACTTTTACCATACGCCTTTGTTTGTAACACCAAAAGTCATGATTATACCAATACACAGTTTGGTCAAAATCATGTCACGCCAGTTCATCTTTGCACTACGGGCCAAAGAGAACTAATACCACAATTTAAGTATGAGGATGAGGATGATGACAATGATACAGTGAGATTAAGGATAAGAAAAGCTCTATAATTTAATCAGTATCAAAGATTGACCAAATAGCCAACACGATGACCAAATTGTGGAGTCAAATTCAAGAATGATATTCAAGAAATTATTTCATGCTTCAACTATAACGTATAAAATGAAATAGAAAGATTCAAGTGAAAAGATATTAGATGAAGCACAAACTATTAAGGATATTCTACTAATTTTCAGGGATTTTCTCCATTTAAAAATAAGGTTTTGGAAACAAACAAAGATTTATTATCATAAATGGAGAAATGTGAAAGAAAAAGATATCCCTTAAAGAGTACAAAAGAAATGATACGTTATACGAGTATAACAGAATATATGAAACTGCAAATGGATTTTCACTCGTCATGCAATAATTCGCGTAGACAGGTTATTTCCACAAAAGATTAATAAGTAATGAATACAAAGGGTTATTCACCCGGCATGCGTCAATCCGCACGGACAGGTTATACCCATAGATTAATAAAGAATGAATACAAAGGGTTATTCACCAGGTACGACACTCGTACATACAGGTTATCCCCATAGAATAATAAAGAATGAATACAAAGGGTATTCACCAGGTACGACACTCGTACATACAGGTTATTCCCACAGAATAATAAGGAATGAATATAAAAGGATATTCACCAGGCATGCGTCATACCGCACGGACGGGTTATCCCCACAAATTAATACAGAATGAATAACAACCTTTATGAGTATAATATCACTTACGAACATCAAAGCAAATGATATTATATATGAGTATGAAAGAAATGATATTCCCTACCTTCGTTAACAAAAGACTAGATGTTGCTTTCTATGAAGTTTACTAACTTTGGACAATACTAGTATTCTCACAAATACTCACAATAGCCTAGCACACTAAGAGAACTTAAGAAATTTAGAGAGAGAAGAAGTATAGGCAATGAAGGTGTGAAAATTTCTTAAGCAAACCCTCCCTATTTATAGGAAAATCAAGGTGAGGGCATTTTGGTCTTTTCCCAATTTTTCTTGGTTTATTACGCTTATACCCTTGGCATATTCTTTTAATATCATTCATCTCTTTTTCTTCAATTTATATCATCCATCCATATGTTCTTCAATTTATATCATCCATCCATTTATTCAAAAAGATTAATCCATTATCAAAAACATAAAATCATTATAAAAAAAATAACTCCATTATCACAATAAATCCATTTTTCTGTATTATTGAGTTAAATGTATTAATATCACAGATAGCATATACTCGCAATACTGACAACTAGATTATTCCTAGGAAAGAGGGGGCCTTCCATAAAAATAGCGCGCAATTAAATAACCCCTTTCCTTGACAGAATTTCTAGACATTGTCAATAATGCTAAAATATCCTATCAAATAATATGAGTTACAGTGTCGTGACAAATAATAAAAATATTATGCAGATGCTATTGTAACAATTATTGAATCAAGATATATATTGTGCAATTGTTACTTTATCAATTATTAAATCAATAATATAAAACATTGTGCGACACCGTGTGCTACTGTGGAATAACGCGTTTTACGGTTCTTTTTATCACCGGGTATTTCAACAGTTATCGGTTAAAGTTTTGCCGCCAATTTCTATTACTTTCTATATCCGACAGTTAACCCGTTGTGGGGCCCACTATCATTGACAATATTGCCATTTCGGCGCCGTCGTACGGTACCGAATATAATATTTTCCGACAGAAAGAATATTCCCCGACAAAAAGAATATTCCCCGACATACTATTTATCAGATAATTTGCATGTAACACCCTTAACTATCATTTATAACAATTAAGCACTTCACTATTTAGAAAAATAATCATAAAGAAAATAATAAACTTTTATTTCATAAAGTCGAGATCTTACATTAGAAGTAACCAAGCTACATGAAGAAAGAAGTTTCCAACCACTAGTAGGTTTGAGCAAAAAACGGGTAAAATCGAATTAGCGAACAAAATTTTTTTAACCGAATTATTTCAGTTATTTTACTTAATTTGGTTATAACCGTTTAACTATTCGGGTTCGGTTATGGTTTTTAAAATTTTGCTATTCAGATGTCCGAATAACTGAGTTAGATATTAAAAAAAAAAATTAACTTTGTCAGATGATTATGTACTTATGTATTGTTAAATTTAAAATTATTAAACTAGTTTATGAATTATTATGGTTGTGGATTATGGTTAAATATATTGTTTGAAAATTTTAGTGTGAAATTTGAAATGAAAATTTTTTTTTGTTGGTAAAAATAAGTTCATATTTTGGTTATATACCGAATAACCAAATAGTATGATTCAGTTTTCGGTTATTCGGTTAGTGTTAATATTGGATACTTGTTCGGATAGTAAAATTGTATAAAATTCGATATTTAGTTATAACCGAATATATAGACAATTCGGTTCGGCTAAACCGAATACTCACCCTAATCAGTACTTCCTCTCATACCCCTCTCCAAGTTCCCTCTTTGCCCTAACATGAAATATACTTCATCCGTTCTATATTATTGACTTTTAAAAGTTAATTTAAGACATTTTCAAATTCAAAATTGAGATGACTCATTACAAATTATGAAATCATAAAATTTATAATGAGTAGTACTTTTTATATTGTTTATAATATTCATTATTGTATTGATTAAAATTAAAATAATTTATGTTAATTTTGAGTTTAAAAATATTTTAAATTGATTTTAAAAGGTTGATCTAAAACAGAGAGAGTATTATAAATCAAATTATAATATAGTAATAGGTTAAAAAAAAGTCCCCCCCCCCCAAATGGGCTATTTTTTTCTCTCATTTCTCTCATAAATTTTCCTCGCAAACACTTTCTCTAGAATTCGTTACTCCCTCTCCCACATCGTCTCTCAAATCTAATTCTTCTATGCAATTTGAATTTGGTCTCTCAAATCCAATTTTTCCTATGCAATAACACCAAATTGAGGGATTTTGAATTTGTTTCTCTAAATCTCTTGAACTTTCAAGACGAGCGCAATTTATGAGTATGAGGTGAGGGAAAGATAAATAAAGATGTATGGTAGCTACCAATCCCCAAATCCCACTAGAATTACCCTGCAACTAGAAACAAAGGTGTGCTGAACAACATCGTCCGACCTCCAGCTTCTTCACCCCAGGTGATACTCAAGGGGTGTTTGTTACAGGTGATTATGGATACCCATAAATATAGATTACTGGATATATGATTACTAGTAATAGAAAATATTTATATTATGTCATTTTTGTTTAGTAAAAGATATGTGATTATCAATAATCGTTATTGTGAGTGTTTAGTATGAATTCAAGATTACTAGGTATATATTTTTTTTAATATTATTCTTTTACTAAAATATTTTTAGACTAATTTTAGTTAAATAATTCACTCATATAATTATTGTCAAATGTAATTATCAATAATTATTCAAGTACTATCAAATTAATTAATTTAGTATTACTTAGTAAATTATATTTAAAATTTTAATATGTTTATAAAATAATGATTTATGATTTATTTAATTATTAAATACAAAATTTTCAAATATATCGATAATAAAACATTAAACTAATCGTATGTAATAAAAAATAAATGTAAATTATATGACAAATAAGTATATTTATATTAAATATTAAAGATATTTTAGTCTATATAAAAATTTCATTAGCGCTGCTAGCAGAAAAAAAAGTTTTCAAGCCCTAAAGCTCTCTCTTTCTCTCTCTCGCTCTCTCTCATCTCCGGCGGCCCTCTCCGACGGCATCCTTCTCCTCTCACCAGCGGCATACCTCTCCTCTCTCCTTCATATATCTCACCTCTCATCCCTAGCTAAATACTCCCCATTCACTCCTCTCCCGCGGCGGCGATGAACTCCCAAATCTCCTCTCTGGCCGCGGCAGCTCAGGCCTGGTCTCACCAAATCTCCCGACCATTTCTGAGGTAAGCATCACAATTTATTTTTTTGCCAATTTATGTTTGAATGAATGAATGAAAATTTATTATTAGCAAATCCGAATATCCTTTATTATTAGCAATTCCATCGGAAATAGTTAATTCCGACAGAAGTTTTGTCGGAATTAATTCTGTTGCAAATATTGTTCCGAACGGAATTGCTGACCGAATTAATTCTGAAATGGAATTTTCCGGGGGAATTTTCCATCGAAATTAAACTATTTCTTACGGAAACAGGCTAATTCCGATAGAAATTTTCGTCAAAAATATTCTTTTTTCTTGTAGTGACTAGCAGCTGTTTTGCTCCAAAGGGTAATTACTTATCCGAAGCCCTAATTGAGTTAGTGGTGGGTGGTTGAGTTAGAGCCATTGCATAATCTTGGAGGGTCTACTAAGTTGAAGGTAAAAACCTAATGAGATATTAGTTGTGAATGTTGTACCGTTAATGCATATTAATGTGCTTTATGAAAGTTGCTTGTGAATTTTTTGCTGTTGAAGTTTGGAATTTATTCTGAGAAAAATTAAAACAATCTTCTATTGTGATTTATCAACCTAGTTATGATGTTTCTGTTGGGACATAGTAGTGCTACTCGTTTGTTAAACTACTGCGACTCAGTGACCATATTAGAGCTGCTCATTACTCATATTAGTGATAGTCGTTTTTCAGTTGTAATATATAATTTAATAACTAACATGGTCTGTCTGTTAATATTTGTAGAAATTTTAGGAGGATGAATTTTGTCCACGTTGCTTTTTTTTGTAGGGGGGGTCAAATTTTGACGGAACAACCACATGACATTACCTACTCACTAAACCCAAAAAATTCTTTTAGTGCAACACAACAAATCTGTCACGGAGTTGGCAGAAAAGATTTATGCGTTATTAGGTAAAGATTCCTCTAAATGGAAATCGAGGTTGAGTTGTAAAGTTACAATTATGGTAATGAATGGTGTACGTAGATATTATAACCTAGAAATTAATGATGACAAGGATGTGGACGTAATGTTAGGTATTCCCTTTTATAATGGACAGGGTTGTGTGGAATTATATATTGATTTTGAGGAGGTATTGATAGTCGCTAGGAATGTAACTTCAGAAGTGGGCTAGGGCGAATTTATGAGTTTGCTAACTCAACCGAATCCATCAATATCGATGCATTCGGATCACATGGATATGGGTGGCGGTTTATTCTCATCCGTTTATTCTAATGTCAGTGTTGGGTGTAGCAGTCATAGAGAGGTGATCAAGCAGTATTTTACGCACAATGATGTTGGTGGTTGTTCATTCTCTCAACCAACTCCTTTAAATAATTCGGTTGGGGGTAGTAAAGATTTTTTTACGGGCTCTAATAGTGGCGGGGATGCAGATTTTGAACATGAAAGAGACCAAGTTATGAATGACCAACCTCATAGAAGGTCAATTTCAGATGTTGTGTTTGAGTTAAGCATTCTTGATGATGTGTACAAAGAGTGAAATAGACTTGATGATGATGATGATGATGAAGATATGAATGTGGATATAGGATGGAGGGATGATGAACGGATGAGGAGGTAGAATCTGATGATGATACAGGTGGGGAGGAAGACAATGATGATGAGGTTCCCTCACGAGATCGTCAGCCCAGGGCAGCATGGTTCATAGATGAGGAAATTACGAATGATTATGTCAATCATGGCAATTTTAGACCAATGTTTCATGTCAATGACGGCAAATTGTTCGTGGGGTGCTTTATTTGCTAATAAAGCTCTTTTCTTATCTACATTGAAAGGTGTTGACATCTAGGATCGCAGATATTATATCGTTCTCAAGAGAACTAAGGTCCTGTTTTTAGCCAGGTGTGTAAGTGCAACATGTCCGTGAAAAATTCGTGCTACAAAAATACAGAAGCATGATTTTTTTGAAATAAGGAAGCTACCTGCAGAATATAATTGTTTAGGGTCTAATCCCATAGTAGACCAAAGCCAAGTCCATGAAAAGATATCTACAAGAGTTATTGCTGATGCAATGAAAGACAAAGTAATTTACCTTTTTTCTCAATAGACTTACAAATGATGAACGCGTATACATGTATTAAAATGTGTTTTATTTTATCTTACAATTAGATAGTTAAGGAGCCAAATATAAAAGTTAGCTTGATAAAGAAAATAATCCATGATATCTACAAATATCTTGTATCGTATAAGTGGGCGTGGTATGACAAACAAATTGCAATCGCTTCTGTGTATGGTGACTGGAGTACTGCTTATTACACACTTCATAGATTCATGGCTGCGGTAATGCATTACTATTTGGGTATGATAGTGGATATTGTTGGTTTATATATGTTTGGATTTTAATGATGACAATATGTGTTGTATGGAGCTAATGTGATTGAGCAGGTTGATGGACTATTTGGACTGATTCGTACATATATGATGCTACTAATAATGGAGTTGAATTCATGAAGGCTCAACTTGGTAGTAAAGTCTGTTAGTGTCTTTGGGTCTTAGGAATTCTCATAAGACTTTCTAGCCCAAAGTATTTTAATTTCAAGGCTTTATTTAGTTTCTGAAAATCTCTAAAATTTGACATGGATTAATATCCTAAAATTAAGGAAACTGAACAAATCTGATTTGATTGGGTCTTTATCAGCATATTCATTCCATATCCATTCCAAATCCTTGCTGATCTATTTTCCTTTAATTAAGCTTTTTCAAATGGCTTTATTTTGAATATCAAAATCTTTGAAAAAATGATTTGGAAAGAATTCATATCATATCCGTTGGTTCATAACAAGCTGCTGAAATTTTGTTTTATTCCATCCAAGATTTTGGGATTCATGTTAACAATATTTTATAGCCGTTAGTCCATATATTATATATATTCATCTTGCTTGGCTAAAAGAAAAGGCAGAACTTTGCAAGCAATACACATTCTGATTTTAAGAGTTCTCAAAGAAAATTTTCAACAATCATTTGTGCCTTATTCTTAATATCTTTTGGGCTGGAAAATCATAGTTCATTGTAATCTTATTTTTTTTATTAAAATCTGAATTCAAGCATTGTTTGGCTTGGTCAATCCAGTAGTGGATATGAATTATGATCTGTTCAAAGAAAGCTTTGAAGGTTGCTGAGGTGCAAAGGTTGTAGAAATGCAAAGGGGCAGTAGTGCCCATTTCAGTGCAAAGCTACTTTGAACGGGGAGTTTCTTATATTTTGTTTAAACAGTTTAATGAATAAAAAGTCTCCAATACCAATTGGTATTGGACGTGAATTAGGTCACTAGATTAGAGGATAGGGGCTGAACCCCGTAAAAATCTTGGTGTGATTTTTATTTTGTTATCTCTTCTATTCTGCAATTTACTATTCTGCATATTCTATTTTGTTTTGTTATGTTCATCACTTGAAGATATAGTAATCCAGACACATAAGCAGACAGGGTATCTTGTCTGATTGTAACTGTCAAAGAACATAAGCTAAAGCAGACACCAAAGCAAACAAGCATACTTGTCTGATTTAAACCTCTAGCAGAAAAATTAAAAAAATTTCGTTGTTTATCACTTTTAGCTTAAATACCTATTCACCCCCTCTAGGTGTACGCATACACTGAATTACATATATACAGGCTGAACCTCATGCTACACTACCCGAACACTCTATGCATGCATTTCTGGTGGGCGTTCAAACCATGTATTGATGGTTGGCAGCACGTCCGACTATTATTGTCCGTTTGAAAAGATTAAAAAAGGCAATGGCTCACAGCGTACGAATGTACAATAGACAGTTTGGTATTTATGATGTGACGACTGCGCGTTATATGAAAGGGAAACAACGGATGGGTGGTCACTTACAAGTTGTTAGATTAGTGGAAAGGTTCTGCTCATGATCAAAATGGAAAGTGTATAACTGCCCTTGTTCTCATGTCATTGCGGCTTGCATGAACTCTAAGATTGATTAGATGGAGTGGGTCTCGATGCATCGTACCAATACCCAACTAATGAAGATGTGAGAGCCCAACCTTAAACCCCTTATGCATCAAGATTATTAGACCTTTCCATTACCCGCAATGTGGGAAAACTCTATTACCTAACTAGGCTTTAAAGAAGAAAAAGAAGAAATTGGGTGAGATAAGCAGCACCGCACGAATACGTACTGAAATGGACAATCCAAAGAAAAAAATCGTATGTGGTGCTTGTCAAAAGGAAGGTCACACAAAACATAGCCGCAAATGTTCTCTACATCCGAAATAGTTAGTTTGTACTTTTCATAACACTTTTAATGTATTGGAGCAATTATGAAAACGTGGCGTGATGTAATTAATAAAATTTTAATGTATTGGAGCAATTGGTCAATGTTATGTTATCCTTTGACTTTTTCAACGTCATAATTGCGAATTTTTTTGTTTTGTTTCTCTAATATTTCCGTACTCAGGTCTGAGTAGCACTATAAAGAGGTCTAAGTAGCACCATTATCATGTATTAGTAGCACCTTACTATTCAACCAGTAAGTTTGTAGTCTGACTTGAGTATCACCTTTAATCAAATCACAGTAGCCCTTTTACCAGACCAGAGTAGCACCTTCCTAAGAACAGAGTAACAACTTTATCAAAAATTAGTAGCACTTTCCTCATGTCTCCAATTAATTTGTATTTTTATTTTTTTATTTTGTAAACTGTATGAAATGTGATTGCATAGATTATATTTATATATGTTGTATAGTACTTGCATGGTATGTTATTTATCGTGCAACAAGCTTATGGTAAATGAGGAGTTGATATACTCAGGTCTTATAGATACATCATTGCTGACTCATCAGTCTACTCATCGAGAAGATATGGCAGGGACAGGTATACTAGTGCATTATTTTTGTTAATATTGTAGTTTATTTTGTTCGTTTTCAACTTTTACGGTTCTTGCAAAAAAATAATTTTTTTCAGGATTTTACCCCTTAATTGTAGGAGGGGTGATGGAGGCCATTAGGGACTATGGTGAGATAGTTGGGCGGATGAGGATATTCTTAACGATTTAGTGCAGGCAGGACTTTACAGCGTCTTTAGAGTTGAATAGATTAAGCTTGACCACACATTTATCACAGCATTGGTTGAGTAGTGGTGCAAGGAGACCCATACCTTCCATCTCCCAGTAGGTAAGGCCACTGTCACCCTACAGGATGTGGAGATACTTTTAGGCCTTCCCACTATTGGATCACCTATTACACATGGCAATGTTGATAGGAATTCTTAGCTGTGGTGCGATGAGGTTCACCAAATTCTCGGGAAGAGACCCTTACCCGGGAAGGATCAAGACATGTTGGCTAGTGCACTACAGACGGTGTGGCTGCTGGAGAAGTTTGTTACATTCAGCAGATATGAGCTTGATCCTAATGAGCTACAGAGGCAGCTTGACTTTCACATTTGAGCTCATATATTAAGCTGCATTTTCTTCTATTATTAGAAGATTTGGCGAAAGTGCCAACATGTGCATGTCTAGCATTCCTGTATCGGCAATTATGTCTTGGATCGGACTCTGGCTTGAGTGATATAGCTGGTGCGTTGGTGTTACTACAGGTGATATATTAAATTGTTGGTCCTTTCATTCACTAAATACAGACAGAGAACTAATCATACGTATCCTTAGATTTGGGTATGGGAGCGAAACTTAACTCCAAGCAGGTACCACGGCCCGATGATATGAATGTTGACTAGGCGG
The DNA here is from genome assembly GCA_034770075.1 of Aralia elata. NCBI lineage: Eukaryota > Viridiplantae > Streptophyta > Magnoliopsida > Apiales > Araliaceae > Aralia > Aralia elata. Next base: position 19,351,754 of record CM068388.1, read on the forward strand.
CTGCACCAAGACATGAAAGTGATATTCTTTTGCCTCGTAGGCCATGGGGGTGCTATGTAAAATACTACGGTAGAACCTTTATAAATTAATACTCGATAAATTAATAATCTCTTTAAAATAATATTTTTTTTCAGTCCCGACTTGGGCTAATGGGATAAATTTATAATTTCGATAAAATAATAAAATAATAATTTTTAAAAAGACCCTTATATAAATATATGGTCCCATCAAAATCATAAATTAATAATTCTTTTTAAATTATAAATATATATAGGGTAATCTTGTAAAATATAATTTTATTCTCGTTTGTAAATCTTTCTGAGTACATGTAGGGTGATTTCTCTTATACTCGCATAATTCCTTGCGTATTTGATTTGTCATGGTAGATTTATGGATACTTTTTAGATGAGAAGCCATTGTTGAGTATGATTTGAAGAATTTTTGTTGATGTTTATATAGTAGTTCTCTTTATCATCTTACATGGAATGTATTAAATTCTAGTACAATAAACTTATATATACAAATTAATTAAACTTAATGTGAATATAATTTTTTTTTTGAAATAAAATGTGAATGTAATTTGAAAAGTGGATACAATGAACATTATTTAATTATTAAAAATAATTAATATCACTTACAATGAAGTCTATTATTACATTAATTTAATAAGTATGATACATTTCATCAAAAAAAGTATGATATAAACATCAATAAAATGCAATAATTTTAATGTAATTAAATCTATGTTCATCGAATAGAAAAACACTCTTTAAATTAATAAAGTATTAATTTATCGATTAAATAATAACTCTCTAAATTAATAAAAAAATTAGTACCAACAATATTAATTTACAACGCCGAGCACATTTGTCAATAGATGTGACAAAACCCACAATGGGTGTAACAATATGTGCCATTAAACTTTAACTGCGTAACTTATTTTATATTAGTAAAATCTTTAGTATTTTCTTGTATTGGTGGAGTCTGGTTTGAATTCTCTTAACTTATGACTATAACATTCGTCAAACACTGCTCAGAAAAATAAAAACACTTGCATAGAAAAATAGTCAATTAATAACTATATTACATAAAACGTAATTTAACAAACTTATAATTTCATTCACAACCACTGTCAACCCAGAACATAGCATCTTGCCATGAGTGGATATTGGTATATCCTCAATGAGTCCAAATTGGCAAGACATCTAAACTGAACAATTATAACAAAACACATTATTTGATCTCGAGTAATACCCACAATATAGAAGAAGTAGATAAGAACATATTTGTAACCACTATTGAAGACTTACCTAATGTTATGAACCAACAGCTGTTGTGTGTGCTTACTGAAAGAGGCAATGAAGGTAGATATGATGTAACACTTTAAGGAGGTGCTTACTGACACTTTTAGTCCCTGCCTTTAGAGGTTCAATTGCCCCCACCACCCAAACTTAAAATGTAACCCCAATAATAAAATTAATATAGTCACGAGAGCATGAAATGACAACACCAATAGCCCAATGTTAAAGCAACTATAAGTCCCTTAAATTTATTGCACAACTAATAGTAGCCAATCAGTAACTATGCAAAGTAATCAACAGGAAGCACAATAAGGACATAAGCAAATTTATGTATACGAATCTATAACAATCTAATAGAGTAACTCACTGCTACCTATAGGCGATTTGTTACTTTTGTTTGCGGCCAAAAAGGCATAAATGCCATTCTTTCAATTGAGTACTATTGCTGCGACTATCTTACAGGTTGGAGTAATTTCATCACATATATTTGACTTTTTCAAGTCAATTCTATAAATCCTTGATTCATGTTATAGTTTTGGAAATAATAAATTTTGTACTTAGTACTGTTTTTTTGGGTAGTTTAAAATAATTATGATTAATTAACTAAAGTTAGATAAATTCATGTCAATTTTAAATTTTAAAATTTTACAAATTGGTTTCAAAAAGTAAGACGAGACTTTTGGTAGAACAGAGGTAGTTATATAATTAAGTTGAATCGAGATGTTTAATTTTGTGACTGCTATGTTTCTAATTGAGACTGTTTGGTGATCTTTATTTGTTTAGTCCAATATTTCCTCAACAGTCTGATGATAGTGATATTTGTTAGGATTTTTGAGCCAAAAGTAATTATGGATTTCATTAAATAATTAATGAAATCCATATATCAATGTGTTCTACTCCATGAGTAGATTAAATTAAGTATTTGGAAGCTCAAATCCATGGAGTAATGAATGAGAAATTAACTCCTAAAGATCACCCTTGGAAATGATAATAAATACTTGTGGGAAGGAAAGTCTCACATCGGTTAAAAACTAAAATATTAATTGGTTTATATACAAGAAAGTTGCTCTTGAGTTTGGGCCCCAAGGGGCACCCCACTTTTGTAGAAGGGAGATGACCTAGCTAAGGCTTGGTTTGAACCCACACGCGCGCCGCCGACCGATCGGTCGGTCGGGCTCATGGCTCCTTGTATACATTTTTTGGACAAAATTTATTTGAATTTTGTTTATTTTATTTTAGTTCTATTATCAAAACAAAACTGTGTCGTTTTGATAAGTATTATTTACTATCAAAACTGTGTCATTTTGGGACGAACAGACGCGTCAATACTGCGTGCGCTATCTGACAAAACGAACGTAATAAAAACTACGTCGTTTTTGCCTGCACAGTTCTGACAAAGGCTAAAACTACGTCGTTTTAGGCCCGAACGGACGCACCTTTTCTTCTCCGAACAGACATGCCTCTTCTGCCATGGCCGAACAGATGCATCTCATATCCTTTCAATGGGTTGTGTCCTATCAGATGGGTCACGAATCCTTCCTATAAATAGAGTAGTAGGGCCAGCCATTTCAATTCATTCATTCTTCGAAGCACTAAGCATTCTAAGCATCCTAGTCTCTGTTATAAACAGTTCATAGTTATTTCAAAGAGAGAGTCAGAACATTTATTTTAGTTTGATGAGTATACTATTTGTAGTGCTGCTATAGTATACGTTGTCATTGTATCCTGGGAGACAAGTGCTATCAACTCTAAGCACCGTACGGAGGGCATAATTGTCTTAAGGACATAGTACCGAGTACTAGCATTGACATACTGATTTTCTGCATTCCAAGTTTGGTATAATTAAGATAAGTTTATATATATAATATATATATATATATATATATATATATATATATATATATATATATATATATATTCTCAGTTTCATTTATTTCCCAAGTTGCAAATATATATTATTAAATATATATCTTTGATAATAATCTTAAGACAATTATTATTATATTTAATTTATATTTGCATAAGTATGGCTACCGATTCTGTTATTACAATCGGTTCTTCTTCTTCTACACCTGTGATACCAAATGTTCCTGTGAACCATGGTGAAAAACCAGAAAAGTTTAATGGAACAGAGTTTAAAAGATGGCAACAAAAGATGTTGTTTTATCTCACTACGCTAAACTTGGCACGATTTCTTCATGAAGATCCTCCTGTGCTTGGTGAGAATGAAACAGACAGGCAGATGGTTGCTGCAATTGATGCATGGAAACATGCAGATTTTTTGTGCCGAAATTACATCCTCAACGGATTGGATAACACATTATACAATGTGTATAGTTCTCTCAAGTCTGCAAGAGAATTATGGGATTCCTTGGATAAGAAATACAAAACAGAAGATGCTGGCACGAAGAAGTTCGTAGTTGGCAGGTTTTTGGATTATAAGATGGTGGATTCCAAGGCTGTCATCAACCAAGTCCAAGAATTACAAGTAATCCTGCATGAAATACATGCAGAATGTATGTCTTTAAGTGAATCTTTCCAAGTTGCTGCTATTATTGAAAAATTACCACCACTGTAGAAAGATTTTAAGAATTATCTCAAGCATAAACGCAAAGAGATGAAACTTGAAGACTTAATCGTGAGATTAAGGATAGAAGAGGACAACCGTGCTTCTGAAAAGAAAGCAGGAAGGACTTTTGTGGAGCATAAAGCCAACGTGGTGGAACAAGGTCAAAAGTCTAATAAGAGAAAGCACTCCGGCAATGGGCCTAAACAGAGAATGAATAAAAAGTTCCAAGGCAAATGCTACATTTGTGACAAGCCCGGACATAGGGCAAAGGATTGTCGTAAACGCAAAGACCAGAATAAGAAGTCAGCACAAGCCAATGTAACGGAAGTGGATGGACTTCTTCAAGATGTTTCTGAAATGAACTTATCAGCGGTTGTTTCTGAAGTAAACATGGTTGGAAATCCCAAGGAATGGTGGATCGATACTGGAGCAACCCACCATGTGTGTTCTGACAAGAAGATGTTCTCCACATATCAAGAAATTGAGCATGGAGAACAATTATTTATGGGAAATTCTTCATCATCCAAAGTTGCAGGGCAAGGAAAGGTAGTTCTAAAGATGACATCTGGCAAGGAACTCACCCTCAATAACGTGCTCCATGTGCCCGATATTAGGAAGAATTTAGTGTAAGGATCTCTTCTTAGTCAAAAGGGATTCAAATTAGTTTTTGTATCGGACAAGTTTGTCCTAACTAAAAATGGGATGTATGTGGGGAAGAGATATATGAGCGATGGGCTCTTCAAAATGAATGTAATGACTATTGTACCTTCCAATATTAATAAAATTACATCTTCTGCTTATATGATTGAGTCTTCTAATTTATGGCATGGTAGATTAGGTCATGTTAATTATAATAATATCCGTAGATTAATTAATATGGAATGTTTGCCAAAATGTGAGATTAACTCCAGTCATAAATGTGAAGTTTGCGTTGAGGCAAAACTTAAGAAATCTTCTTTTAAAACAATTGAAAGAAGTACATAACCTCTTGAATTAATACATACTGATATTTGTGATTTAAAGTATATACAAACAAGAGGGGGTAAGAAATATTTTCTTACTTTTATTGATGATTGTACAAGATATTGTTATGTTTACTTATTGAGAAGTAAAGATGAGGCTTTGGAAATGTTTACACATTACAAAAATGAGGTTGAGAATCAACTAGATAAAAAGATCAAAATAATTAGAAGTGATAGAGGTGGAGAATATGAATTTCCTTTTGTTGAAATTTGTTCTCAACATGGTATAATACACCAAACAACTGCACCATATTCACCACAACAAAATGGTGTTGCTGAAAGAAAGAATAGAACTTTAAAAGAAATGATGAATGCATTATTATTAAGTTCTGGATTACCTCAAAATTTGTGGGGGGAAGCAATTCTTTCATCAAATTATATTCTCAACCGAATACCTCAAAAGAAGTCTAATGCATCACCTTATGAGTTATGGAAAGGACGAAAACCGTCTTATAAACACTTAAAAGTGTGGGGGTGCTTAGCAAAGGTAATAGTTCCTCCACCCAAAAAGGTGAAGATAGGACCAAAAACAATAGATTGTATATTCATTGGTTATGCTAATAATAGCAGTGCATATAGATTTTTGGTTAATAAATCAAAAATAGAGAAAATATTATTATTGAGTCAAAAGATGCTGAATTTTTTGAAACAGTATTTCCTAATAATAAATCACAAGAGCCAAGTTCTAATGAACAAGAAATAAGTTCAAACAAAAGAACTTATGACACTGTTAGAGACAGTGATCATGGATTAGAAGATATTGATGAACCTAGACGTAGTAAACGTGCTAGAATATCAAAATCTTATAGTCCAGATTTTCTAACTTATTTGTTAGAAAATGAGCCTCAAACTTATAAAGAAGCAGTATCGAGTCCTGAACCTCCATATTGGAAAGAGGCTATAAATAGTGAAGTAGAATCCATACTGCACAATCATACATGGGAATTAGTAGATCTCCCACCAGGTTCTAAACCTCTTGGATATAAGTGGATATTCAAGAAGAAAATGAAAGCAGATGGATCTATAGATAAATATAAAGCAAGACTTGTAATCAAAGGATACAAGCAAAAGGAGGGTTTGGATTATTTTGATACATATTCTCATGTGACAAGAATATCATCAATTAGGATGTTAATAGCCATTGCAGCTATATACAATTTGGAGATACATCAAATGGATGTGAAAACAGCCTTCTTGAATGGTAATCTTGAAGAAGAAATATACATGGAACAACCAGAAGGGTTTATTGTTCCAGGACAAGAAAAAAAAGTTTGCCGGCTTGTGAAGTCTCTTTATGGATTAAAACAAGCACCTAAACAATGGCATGAAAATTTTGACAGTGCAATGATGTCAAATGGTTTTAAAATAAATGAGTGTGACAAATGTGTATATGTCAAGGACACTGCGAAAGGATTTATCATTATTTGTCTTTATGTAGATGATATGCTCATTATGGGTAGTAATAATGAAATCATTAAAACTGTTAACGCCAAGATTCAGCTGCACACTCCAGTCACTAAAAAATGCGCTAATCCTGCACAATAACGATACCACACTCAGAGTTCCGGGTGGTTTTGCCACCGGGGGATAGCTCAGGAGTGAGAATTAGTACAGGCTATATCAAGGTTTTGATAACAATGGAGGTTTTTAGTTTAGTGTTTAGTTTTGCATTACCCTTGAATCCGAGAGGGAAGCCTTGTATATATACCTCCTTATGTCATCATCACGCCTGGTCCCACTTGACAGAATAAAGCATATGTCTCCATCAACCAAATCATAATAAATGCTCCAGTCAATACATAAGTCCACCCAGTTATAAAGTAATTTCCATAACTGGATCACTTTATCCCAACTAAATCCCAAATGGGTTCGGATCCTCCACACCGGGTCGGGTATCCCGAACCCATAACCCAACATTGCCCCCTACTCTTTAATTATAAAAAGAATTATAATAAAAGAGTAAAAAGAATAAACATACCCTTAATCCCTGATCCAATCACTCCCTTAACCTTGTAACCGCCTCAAATTATCACCCCCATTATCACCATAACGTCACGTGCCAATAAAAGGGGCCCACCACATTTAATAAAGTAGTGCCGTCTGTGGGAACCGTGCCGGATTCAAAGGGCCACTCTCAAATAGAATTAAATCATCCCCAAATGCAACCGTCACTTTCAATTTGAATTTTTTCAAACCTGTCAAATCTCCTCTGCAACTTTCACTGCAATCCCCATCTTACTCCAACTACTCGAATCCAGCACCTCTCCTCTATTCATCAATGGCGACAAACGATGCCTCAAGCTCTTCCAACCCATCAAAAACTAGTGCCTCAGCCTCTACTGCTAACGAAATCATAGCTCCCATTATAGCGGTGACAACAGAAGCTACTACCGTGACAACCACTGCTATACCAACAATCGTCGTCTCCGCCGCGCCGGTAGTCATTACTTCTGCCGCTGAAACCAGCTCCACCTCACTGGGACTCAGCACTTCATCCCAAGATCCTATCACTAGCTCTGATTTCCCTGGCAACCCCTTTCCTACTACGTCGCCCCGCACCGAAGCCGAACTTCAGAACATGAAGATGCTAGAGGAATATTCCTCGAAAAAAACTTTCTCCCACATAAATACCAGATCTTCCATTCAGACTAAAGATCTCGCAACTATCCGGGAACTGTACCAGATTCCTATATCCTACCAGATACGCACAGCCGACCTCAACGAGAGGATGTACCAGCGCCCCAATGGCTGGACTGCCGTATCTGTCCAAGCCCTAAAATATGGGCTCAGATTCCCCCTCAATGCCTTTATGCTTACTTTTCTGAGCGTGGTCGGGGTCGGATTCGCCCAGCTAGTCCCAAATTCCTTCATCCACCTGGTATGCTTCATCGCCTACTGCCATGATTGCCAGGTCGAACCGACCCTGGACTTCTTCTTCGCGCTATTCACGGTCATCCGATCTCGCGAGGCAGGGTTTCGGCAGATCAGCAAACTGCCCGCCAAAGGGGCTCAGAAGCTGTCCTTGATGAAGACCCCCACAAGCAACAAAGGTTGGCATCCTCAGTGGTTTTATATCAAAGGGCCCGATACCAACCTGATATCGGATTGGATCGGCCTTAATAAAAATACCAACAACGTTGAAGCATTCCCAGCCGATCGCTCGCTATGGACGAGTTCAAGCAGTTCATCAGCAAGATGCCCGACGAGGAGTGGGACTTCGAGCTCCTTGGCAACCATACTTGGTTGTACGACCACGGATGTAAGAACTAGATCCCGAACCTTAATTCTTAACTTTATTGCTTATCATCCCTTTTAACTCGAACTAACCCATAACATTCAACTTCTTACAGTAACTCTTATTAAGCCAACCGCCCCGACTGAAGTAGGCCGAACCGACCCTCGGATCATCGAACCGAATTTCATCAATCCCGAAGGAATCCTAGGAGACGTGCCTCTAAACCAGGTGCCGATAGCGGCTCGCCCAATTTCAGCCATCCCGATGACCCAAGTCCTCAAGAAGAATACTTTAGAGATGAGCAGGTCGGAAAAAATGGCTCTGATGAAGAAAAAACAACTCAAGAAGAAGGTGCCACCGAAGCCAGTAAAGACTCCCGTGGCAATTCCCGATCCGGCTACCCTGGGAATCATCGACGAGGAAGAAACTGATGATGAAGTCCTAGAGCCTTTGACGAAGAGACCTCGTAAAGAGCCTTCGACCAGTTCAGCACTTCCAACTGCACCCACGCATCAGACCAAAATCCATCCAGGTGGAGGCAGGTCACCCGATCCCCGGACTACGGCTCCTTCTTCCAGCAACCAATCCAAACCCCGAACCCTTTGGCCCCAAAACCGCTCCGACCCCTTTCCCTATGATCTTCTTGAACGCTTCATTATGCCAGCCGATAACGAGCGATTCAGAAATCATAACCTAGACCAATTCCTTGAAGATTTCATCAGACTTCAATTCCAGGTAATTCTGCTTTCGTTATTGTTATAGACAGTTACTTTACTTACTTACTCATTCCACCCAACTAACACACACTTTTTACAGTCTAGCTCTGTGTTCGCCCGATCTCTCCCATCCCTGCTTAAATTAACAGAGAGGAACAGGGAAATCGAAGCGGCAAACGAAGCCCTAAAAGATGATGTGCAGACTCTGAAGTCTGAGCTAGAGAAGGAAAGGGAACTTCACGCTGGCACCAAGGACGAACTCACCGAAGCCAGTCGTGAGAGTTATCAACTTCGGAATCGGGTCGAGATCCTTCAGGCGGAGATCGTGGAGCATGAGAAACAGATCGACCCGACTCATGGAAGAGCGAGTCCTGTTGAAAGAAAACGATGCCGACCAGAAGGAGGCTATTACGGCCCTCGAAGAACAAATGGAGCAGACACACTCCAAAATGACCGACCTGATTCGCACCCTTAATGCATTGGAAGAAGAGCACGCCGAACTAAAGAACCAGGGGCCTTCCTTGACCGAAGAAGCCAAGCTCCGAATAATAGAGGAGTATAAGGCATCTCCTGAACTGGCCGATAAGGTCATCATGCAGTTCTCCGAAGGGTACCAAGGCCACAAAGAGAAGATCAAGGAGAAGATGACGGCCGCGGGGTTGGATACCTCTATCCTTGACTCTTCGGACGATGAAGAAGAACTCAAAGAACTGTCTCCTCCGACCCAATAGGACTATTTTACTTGCTTTTTCCTTTTCAAATGTAAATGGTACAACTTGTAACCCCAATGAACATTAATGAAATTATTTAAACATCTTTCGTCAATGCAATCCGATATCATTTCATTTCAATAGACATAAATATTTACATAATCGGTAAAAAGAAATGAATATGACTCACTGATAATATCTCCTAAGTCTCCCAGCATGCCATGTATTCTTAATATCCGAACCATCCATATTCCGAAGCCGGTAAGTTCCTGGCTTGGGTACTTCAATAACTTCATATGGTCCCTCCCAGTTTGGCATAAGCTTGCCTGAATTTTGAGGAGTTGATGCTGCAGCCTCTCGAAGCACCAGATCCCCAACTTCAAACCTTCTTATTCTCACCCCTTTGTTGTAGTGCTTGGCAGTCCTCCTCTGATAAGCCGCCAACTTTATTAAAGCTGACTCTCTAACCTCATCTAACAAATCCAGGTTGAGGCGAAGACCTTCGTCATTATACAACTCCTTAAATTGACTGACCCGAAGTGATGGGGATCCGATCTCAACAGGAACAAGGGCATCGGTCCCGTAAGCGAGACGAAAAGGCGAATCCCCTGTCGTCGTTCGGGTTGTTGTCCGATATGCCCATAACACACTAAGCAACTCTTCGGGCCATCTTCCTTTGGCTTCATCCAACCTTCTTTTAATTCCATTGAGAAGAGTTCTATTGGTGACTTCTACCTGGCCGTTTGACTGAGGATGGGCCACCGAAGTCTTCCTGTGCTGAATTCCCAAATCTGTGAGAAATTCTTCGAACTTTGCACCTACAAACTGCCTCCCATTATCCGACACTATCACCATCGGAATACCGAAGCGATATACAACAAATTCCTTGAGAAATTTAAGACATTCCTGCTCTGTAATCGCTTTGAGAGGTTTGGCTTCTACCCACTTCGTCATATAGTCGATTGCCACAATAACAAAACTAACCTGCCCCTTGGCCTTTGGCAATGGTCCCAGAATATCAATCCCCCACACAGCAAACGGAACAGGTGATAAGACTGAGTACAACTCTTCGGGAGGTTGGTGAGGGATCGTTCCATTCAGCTGGCACTTAGGACACTTCTTAACATATTCTTTAGACTCTTGGAAGATGGTTGGCCAATAGTAACCCTGCCTCAGGATCTTGTATGCTAATGCCTTAGCGCCCATATGATCTCCGCATATACCCTCATGGACTTCCCGAAGTGCGTAATCCGCTTCGGAAGGGGTCAAACACTTCTGTAACGGTGAAGAAAACCCCCTTCGGTACAAGTCTCCATCGATTAAGATGAAGAACGAACTTCGATGTTTAACTTTCTTGGCTTCCAACCGATCCGAAGGGAGGACGCCATCCGCCAGATAGGAAATATATGGCGTGAGCCAACAGTTCATCCTTTCTATTGGGAATACTTCTGACCTCCGAATACTTGAGTCGCCCAGAATCTCCAGGTACACCGACCCACTAAAAGAAGTAGTTTCTGTTGTTGCCAATTTCGCCAAGGCATCGGCTATGGTGTTATTTTCCCGACCAACTCCTCGTACACTATACGACTCAAAATAATGCAGTCGGTCTTTAACTGCGGCCAAGTACTTCGTCATCCTATCCCCTCGGGCTTCGTACTCTCCCAATATCTGCTTAACCACTAACTGGGAATCACTGAAGATGATTAAGTGCTTTACTTCCAAGCTTCTTGCCAACCGCAATCCGGCCAAAATGGCTTCATACTCTGCCTCATTATTGGTCGCCCTAAATTCAAAGCGAATGGCCTGTTGGACCTTAAATCCCTCCGGGCTAATCAAAATGACCCCTGCTCCACTGACATCCGAAGTCGAAGAGCCATCCACATACAATGTCCATGATGTACGACCTGTCTGATTAGCCGATACCGAACTCACAATCTGTGTATTTTCATCTGCATCGGGTTCGGTAAACGAGCATTCCACAATGAAGTCGGCCAATGCCTGACCTTTAATGGCGGTTCGAGGATGGTATTCTATGATGAACTGAGTCAACTCCATTGCCCAAGCAGAGAGGCGTCCCGACAAATCTGGCTTGTTCATGACTTTCTTCAAAGGTTGATCAGTATACACTACCGTCAATCTTCCTTGGAAATAGTGCCTCAGCTTCCTACTAGCTATCACGAGCGCATAAGCAAATTTTTCCAAGTTGGGGTATCTGGTTTCGGCATCCCGAAGTACATGGCTGACGTAGTAGACGGGGCATTGCCTGCCCCCTACTTCCCGAACTAATACAGCTCCTACGGCCAATGAGCTCGCCGCCAGATACAAGTACAAGGGTTCCGAAGGAAGAGGTTTTACCAAAAGCGGAGCTGAGGAGAGATACCTTTTTATTCCTTGGAACGCATCTTCACACTCTGAAGTCCACTGGAAGGTTTTTTCATTCTTTGGTCCTTTCAAAGTGTTAAAGAAGGGTAGACACCGCTCCGCCGATTTCGACATGAATCTCCGGAGCGCAGCAATTCTACCGGTCAATCGCTGAACGTCTTTAAAAGATTGGGGAGACTTCATGTCTAAAATGGCTTTAATCTTTTCCGGGTTAGCTTCGATCCCCCTCTTGCTGAGCAAATACCCCAGAAATTTACCCGAACCAAGGCCAAAGGTACACTTAGTCGGGTTCAACCGAAGCTTGTACTTTCTAACTGTCTCAAAGCAGCTTTCCAAGTCATCCAGGTGGTTCCGAACTCCCATGCTTTTGACAATCATGTCATCAACATATACCTCCATGCTTCGACCTAATAACTTGGCGAACACATAGTTCATCATTCTCTGATATGTAGCTCCCGCATTAAGCAATCCGAACGTCATTTTCTTGTAAGCGTATATTGCTCGGTGCGTAATGAACGCCGTCTTCGGCATGTCTTTCTTGTCCATGGAGATCTGGTGATATCCAGAGAAGGCGTCCATGAAGCTGAGCATGTTGAACCCTGAAGTTGCATCAATCAGTTGGTCGATGTGCGGAAGAGGGTAAAAATCCTTCGGACACGCCTTATTCAGATCGGTGTAATCTATGCAGACTCTCCATTTGCCATTCTGCTTCCGCACCAATACCACATTTGCTAACCACTCCGGATAATCAATTTCATAAATGAAATCCGCCTTTAGCAACTTGGTAATCTCATCGTCAATGATCTTTTGCCTATCAGGGGCGAAGATCCTTCTTTTCTGACGGATTGGTTTCTTAGATGGGTCAATACACAGTTTATGAACTGCCACCGACCTATCGACTCCGGGCATGTCAGAAGGCTCCCATGCAAAAATGTCCGCATATACCCGAAGCAGCTCGATTAGATTAGTCCGGAATGGCTCCACCAGCCCCGAACCTATCTTGATCAGCTTATCACTCTTTCCGGCAATCAATTCTACTTCTTCTGTCTCTTCGGCGGGCAACGCTAATGGTTCGGAATTTCCCTCAGTGAACGGCTCCACCTCTATAGCCATTGTTTGTTTCTGCTTGCTGACTCCAACCGCCGAGGATATCAGTGAATTCCGATAACATCTGCGTGCCATGTCCAGATCACCCTTTACCTCGCCGACCCCCTCTGAGGTCGGAAACTTAATCTTGAAATGACCTATCGAGGTAACCGCCTGAAGGGCTGCCAAGGTGGGTCTACCCAAAATGGCGTTGTAGGCCGAATCTATCTGGACCACAAAGAATCTGACTATGACTTCCACCTGCCTCGGTGCCGTGCCAAAGATAACCGGTAGCTCCACGGTTCCGGCCACGCGAACAGGATCGTTGCTGAAGCCATACAACGGAGATTCCTGACCCACTTCCATCTTCGCTCCCCCCAGATCTAACCTGTTGTAAGCATGAGTAAACAATATGTCGACCGAAGATCCATTGTCGATCATTATTCGTTTCATATCCATAGATCCGACCTGGGCGGTGATGGCTAGAGCCCCTTCATGGGGATCAATTGGTTCCGAGGGGTAATCTTCCTCGGTAAATGATATCACCGTATTGGGAAATGGGCGATCTCTAACCGGAGGCCGTTCCGAAACTGATAACACGGCGTCCATCAGGCCCCTTCTCTTTTTCCCAACTTTCTTCCCGAACGACCCTCCAGTGATGACATCAACACAATTTCTTGGAGGGTTCGGTGGAGGTGGGGCCTCAAGACGTCTTTCTCGGTTTGACCCTCTTCGGCCCTCCGAAGTAGAATCTTGCCGTCCTACTACGTACTGCACCAGTTCACCACTTTGGATTTTCTTCTCTATCAAATCCTTCAAGTTATAGCAATCCTCCGTATCATGACCGGACGTCTGATGATATTCACAATAACGGCCAGGGTTGCCCCGGTGGGATCGGGTTGCGGTCGGACAGGATTCAAATGAGGGTTGATTCCTAATGTCTTCAAGAATCCTTGCCCGATCTTTAGTGAGAGGGGTATATACCTTATTCACATTCTTCTTCGGGAAAGGCGGCCTGCCACCTCCTGAATTAGCCCCTCCCTGGCCATTTCCCGACCCAGATCCACCATAGAAGTTGCCTTTCGGTTGGCCACCGGGCCGAGGAGCATAATTCCTATCTTTCGGTTTTGAATTATCCTCATCCCGGGCTTGAGGATTTAAGCTTTTGTAGGCTTCTTCTATGGTAATAAGTCCTTCAGCTCGACCATAGGTTTCAGCTAAATCTGTTGGTGGATTAAGAATGAGATCTTTCCACAAGTCCTTCGACTTCGTGGCATCCAGACCAGTCGTGAAGAACCCGACCGCTTGCTGCACATTCAAACTAGTCACGGTACCAGCCATATCACGGAATCTCTTCACATACTCACCCAAGCTTTCACCCGATCTCTGTTTTACTTGCGTCAGAGCGGTGGTTAGCTTTCCTCTCTTCTTATTGCTCCCAAATCGCGCATGAAACTTATCGCTTAGGTCTTGCCACGATCCAATAGAGTTCGGGGGGAGGGATGCCATCCATTCCCGTGCTGCAAGCTTCAGAGTAGTGACGAACATGTGGCACTTGGCGGCATCCGATTGATCATAATAATTCATCACTTGGTTATAGCCGTGAGTATGATCATAGGGATCGCCAGTACCATCATAAGAGTCTAGGGGAGGCATTTTCTTGGTCTTGTCTGCTTTGACCTGCTCGATCTCCCTAGTGAAAGGTGAATTTGTTACGTTCGGCGACTCCCTGGCCTGAACCACCGCGGCTAGTTTTTCTTCTAACTCAGCCAATCGTATAACAACGGGATCGGTTTCGCTTCTTCGGGGTGGCGACCGAGGCCTGCCACCTGAACCGAATCCCCTTCCCTCATTAATATTACCATGTCGAGAACGGCTTACCCGCCTGTTCCGATCCGGAGTGCGGCTCCTGGGCCTGCTTCGGTCCTGTGAGCGGCTTCTGTGCCTTCTGCGATCAGGGGAGCGGCTCTGACGCCGGCTCATCAGGCGCGAAGGGCTTTGATGCCTGCTACGGATTGGGGAGCGACTATCTCGCCTGCTCTCATTCTCCGAGCGGTTATGTCGCCGGCTCCGAACTGGGGAGCGGCTCTGACGCCTGCTCCGAACTGGGGAGCGGCTCTGACGCCTGCTCCGAACTGGGGAGCGGCTCTGACGCCTGCTCCGAACTGGTTCGGAACCATCCGAACGATTAGTCCTGGACTGGTTCCTGTCAGTATTCTGTCGGCCAGGGGGTCGGCTTGATGAAACCTCCTCCTGTCCTTCCAGCCTGGCCAAATGCTCAGCTATTTCTCGCTGCTGTTGGCGTAAGGCCTCCATTACTTCCTGATCTTTTGCCCTTCGTTGGGTCAGGATCCATTGCCGTTTATCTCCATGATCGGCATTACTGCCTGAATGAACAAGGGTTCGAGCTGGGTTGGCAGTCATATGAGCCGAAGGTTCTGGCGTCTGCTGGTTTGTGTGAAACAGACGACGACGAACCGGGGCAGATTGGACTTGCAAAGGCACCCTAGTCCGACCCCTTGGTCCCAACCTTTCCCTAGCCGACGACCTGAGTCGGTCAAGGACCGACCTACGAGTTGGTGTATGGGAATCAGCTGATCTTTCCCCTCCGTTATGGGCTGTATTCACCATATCTGTTCCCTAGCTTTAACAGTGACTGTGAACTAACACTAAAGGCCCTCCTTCTAGCGCCATTGTTAACGCCAAGATTCAGCTGCACACTCCAGTCACTAAAAAATGCGCTAATCCTGCACAATAACGATACCACACTCAGAGTTCCGGGTGGTTTTGCCACCGGGGGATAGCTCAGGCGTGAGAATTAGTACAGGCTATATCAAGGTCTTGATAACAATGGAGGTTTTTAGTTTAGTGTTTAGTTTTGCATTACCCTTGAATCCGAGAGGGAAGCCTTGTATATATACCTCCTTATGTCATCATCACGCCTGGTCCCATTTGACAGAATAAAGCATATGTCTCCATCAACCAAATCATAATAAATGCTCCAGTCAATACATAAGTCCACCCAGTTATAAAGTAATTTCCATAACTGGATCACTTTATCCCAACTAAATCCCAAATGGGTTCGGATCCTCCACACCGGGTCGGGTATCCCGAACCCATAACCCAACAAAAACTACCAAGAATATGTTAAACAATACATTTGACATGAAAGACATGGGTGTTGCAGATGTAATATTAGGAATTAAAATTTCTAAAACATCGGATGGATTAGTGTTATCTCAATCACATTATATTGAGAAAATACTCAGGAAATTCAATCAATATGATTGCAATCCCGTGGGAACACCGGTAGATATAAATCTACACTTGTCTAAAAATAAAGGAGAGAACATATCACAACCTGAGTATGCACAAATAATTGGAAGCCTTATGTACTTAATGAATTGTACACGTCCTGACATAGCACAGATTGTTAATAAATTAAGTAGATTTACAAGTAATCCAGGAAAAGATCACTGGACAGCGATCATAAGAGTTTTAAGATATTTAAAATATACTCAAAATTTTGGATTACATTATTCAAGATATCCAGCAGTACTTGAAGGATATTGTGATGCGAACTGGATATCGGATACAAAAGACTCTAAATCCACAAGTGGTTTTGTGTTTACACTAGGTGGAGGAGCGGTATCATAGAAATCTTCTAAACAAACATGCATTGCTCGATCAACGATGGAATATGAGTTTATTGCATTAGATAAGGCTGGAGAAGAAGCTGAGTGGCTTCGTCATTTTCTAGAAGATATTCCTATGTGGACTAAACCTGTGCCTCCGATTTGTATCCATTGTGATAGTCAATCAGCAATTGGAAGGGCACAGAGTCATATGTATAATGGTAAGTCTAGACATATTCGTCGTAGACACAATACCATAAAACAATTGCTCTCTAATGGCATTATGTCTATTGAGTACATAAAGTCAAAAGAAAATCTAGCGGATTCGTTAACTAAAGATTTGACTAGAGAGCAAGTAAAAATAACATCGAGGGGAATGGGTTTAAAGCCTATAAATAAAGGATCGTCGTGATGGAAACCCAACCTAGTTGACTGGAGATCCCAAGATCTAGGTTCAAAGGGACAACTAAGTTGTGAACGATTCAACCAAATCACTATGAAGAAATTAATTTCTTTTATCCATTCCTATGATACGAGATAGTGATACCTGCAGCGATTTCAGGATAAGCTATGCTTTTAATGATTCTTATATCTTGATAAACAAGTGGAGTATGGCAGGATACTCTTATTAAGAATCATCTATGTGAGTGTGAACTGGGCCAATTCTATGAGAATGATAAAAGGCTATACTTCTCTATAGCACTCATAAATCCGGGATTGTTCAAGGCCAAAATGAACAAAGTCATGAGAACCAAATAATGTCTGGAAAGATTCTGTGTGAATTTTTATTGTCTCGATTTACACAAACAGTTAGACAGTTCAAGACATCATGTTCACTGGACAACCAGTAAATCCGATAGTCTTTTCACAAGGGAAGGTTCAAAGCCAAAAACTACCTCTCTCTATACAGATGATTTCCAAATCTGTCTCTCTCTCAGAGTCTGCATAACATTTGCATAAGGCTGGCAGTCAATTTCATTCATGTGGGGGATTGTTAGGATTTTTGAGCCAAAAGTAATTATGGATTTCATTAAATAATTAATGAAATTCATATATCAATGTGGTCTACTCCATGAGTAGATTAAATTAAGTATTTGGAAGCTCAAATCCATGGAGTAATGAATGAGAAATTAACTCCTAAAGATCACCCTTGGAAATGATAATAAATATTTGTGGGAAGGAAAGTCCCACATCGGTTAAGAACTAAAATATTAATTGGTTTATATACAAGAAAGTTGCTCTTGGGTTTGGGCCCCAAGGGGCACCCCACTTTTGTGGAAGGGAGAGTACCTAGCCAAGGCTTGGTTTGAACCCACACGCGCGCGCTGCCGCCGCAGACCGACCGGTCGGTCGGGCCGGGCTCGGGCTCGTGGCTCGTGGTCCTTGTATATATTTTTTGGACAAAATTTATTTGAATTTTGTTTATTCTGTGTCGTTTTGGGACGAACAGACGCGTCAATACTGCTTGCGCTATCTGACAAAACGAACGTAATAAAAACTACGTCGTTTTTGCCTGAACAGTTCTGACAAAGGCTAAAACTACGTCATTTTAGGCCCGAACGGACGCACCTTTTCTTCTCCGAACAGACATGCCTCTTCTGCCATGGCTGAACAGATGCATCTCATATCCTTTCAATGGGTTGTGTCTCATCAGATGGGTGACGAATCTTTCCTATAAATAGAGTAGTAGGGCCAGCCATTTCAATTCATTCATTCTTCGAAGCACTAAGCATTCTAAGCATCCTAGTCTCTGTTATAAACAGTTCATAGTTATTTCAAAGAGAGAGTCAGAGCATTTATTTTGGTTTGCTGAGTATACTATTTGTAGTGCTGCTATAGTATACGTTGTCATTGTATCCTGGGAGACAAGTGCTATCAACTCTAAGCACCGTACAGAGGGCATAATTGTCTTAAGGACATAGTACCGAGTACTAGCCTTGACATACTGATTTTCTGCATTCCAAGTTTGGTATAATTAAGATAGGTTTATATATATAATATATATATACTCTCAGTTTCATTTATTTTCCAAGTTGCAAATATATAGTTTTAAATATATATCTTCCATAACAATATTTGCTTTAGTTCCAGTGAAAATTTTGCCTTAGAATCTGGTCAATGTTAAATAATTGTGCCCATCTCTAGTTGGTAGTTTTAGATTGCAGTGAAGACTTCATAATTCTGTGGCGAATGACTGGAAACAATTTTCAGTGGATGCCTAGTACCTCTTTTTGGGGAAGGAAAATATTTCAGTGGGTTTTCTTGTTTGGTTAACATGAATAGTGCGGTATGAAAAGAAAATAGGAAGGAGATTGTGTCAGTCAAAGGGCATGAAAATCAAATAAAGAACAAGGACTAAAAAATATTTTACAATTTAGCGAGTAAAAGTCACATGGTTTGTTAGGTTGTTAGGTTCATTTAAGCATGGTTTAACTTAATATTTGTATATTTGAGAATTGGTTACAAGAGTGGTTAGCTTATTAAAATTGGTGTCGCAATGATTGAAAAGAAGATATTTAATTCTTGATGGAATGTGGCTCTCAATGGAGAAAAAAATAATCAAGAGTTGGTGTCGCAGTGATTGAAGGGAAGTGTTCAAGTGAGGGGAGCTCTTGATGTGATGAACTTACCTGTGAGAGGGAGATCGTTAGAAACTCACAAGTGAATTAAAGTACCACATCAGAGAAAAAAATAGGGAACCGTTATTTCCACAACAGAAAATGATATTTTCACAACAAAAGTGTCGCTATAGATCCTATAGCGACGATTTTCACTGTCGCTATACATCTAAAATGACATTTTTGTTGTGAAAATATCAAACAGTGTTGTGGAAATATAAGTTCCCAAAAAATAAAGAATGAAGAACTAATATGCATGAATGGCCCCAAGAGTACTTAATGGCTTAAACTTTTAGGTCCAATTCGGTTACAAACATGTGTCTTAATACCTTGTGTACGTACACCCGACAAGTAGACTCTCCAATTCTCCTCCAACAGAAATCCTGCATAAAATTTGTTGAGAATAGTTTTGACATACTAAAAAATCAATAACACTTTTATCCTTTTGATTTAGCTCTTGATATTTTGAAGGTTTATACTGTGATTGTAAGTTTTTATTTGGGGGGAAGGGAAGGGATGGAAAAATAATTAAAATCTTTCAAAATAAATAATATGACAATCTTGTCCCTAATTATTATAACTCTTAATTTTTGAAAATATAATTTTTTGCTGTTCCCCAACGCCTCCCTGTGCCCCCCCACTCCCACCCCTACCCCCACCCTCACGCCCACGCATTCCGGCTTATACTGTATAAGCTGGTGGTCATACATATATATATATATATGTGTGTATATATATATATATATATACGTATCAGAGCCATGTTGTTCGTAGTTGTATTACTGATCTGCTGCTAAGTGATCTGAATTGAATCTGAAGTTATTTACTCTTTTGATTCATATCTTCTTCTTTATTTTGCTATTTTATTCAGAAGTCATCTTCTTATATATGGTCCATTCTTGTCCGGGTAGGTCAGTGTAGCCTGTGTAAGTCCCAGGAAGGGCAGAGTATGACATTTGACTATAGGACTAGGGTACGTGGCCTTGTCGTGTAAGAATGTTTGAATGGATGAATAAAACTAGTTAGATTTAGTAAGTTTATAGAATCAAAATGAATAGATTGTTCAGATCCAATTCAACAACCAGCCGTAGGACAGTAGTTACACCACCGGCAATACCGCCGATACCCCCAATTAGCAACACAGTCAACAGTGAAGAAAAAAGTTATGAAGACATTAGTCAATCTTTTCACAATTGGAATATCCCTAGGATATCTCCAAGAGAAATTTACCAGTCATCGTTTGCTGATAATTTCAAAGTTGACTATAATGTTAAAACTATTAAAAATGTTTACTCAATTAATAAAGAACATGAAACTTGTCACCTGTTTTCTTCTGATATGATTATCAGACAGAGAAAAAGAGGTTACAGTTTCATACATGTCGGTTTAGTTCAAGTTGCAGTTAAACCTTTAAATATTAAGGGAGTAAATTCAAGTATTTACTTATGCTTAAGAGATGCTAGGTTTCTTAGATATTTCCTAAGCATCATAGGTGTGGTCGAGTCTAGTTTACATAGTGGTCCGATCCATTTCAATTGTTTTTCAGATCTCACCTTAAGCTTAAGTGATCCAAACTTAATTCATGTGTTAATATTAAATATAAAAACTGCATGAGAGAACACTTTTATGATGGAAGGTTCTCAACCATTAGCCTTAATTTACAGAGTCTACTACAAAACAATTAAGACTAATTTAAATGTACATGCATTGAATAGAAGTCCAAAAGACCATACAGTTTTAATTCAAAGTAGTACTAGGGATGCTAATATCCAAGTTCCAAGAACAATTCATTGGAAGGATATTACCTTACCAAGTCATTGGTCTCTCTCAACAGAGGTTCCACAAAAACCGATCTCAAATAATTTTCTAAATATTGAAAACGTTAGACAATTTTCTGATGGTACGGTGAACATAAGTTTTGAACGTACTAGAAGGCCTTTAATTATTGAAGATGTTGAAAGTTCTTCATCACCATATTTAATTCCCAGATCTAGGAACAGTTGTTCTAACATTCCTAGTGAAATTTCAAATCTTGATTTTTCCTAAGACTGATTTTAAAATAAAAGGAATTTATCAAGAAGGTCAGACTAGTCAACCAACCTATGGTCCTGAACAAGTTATGTCTCCCACTCAATCAGATTTTGAGACCCATAATATTGATCATCAGTTACTAGTCATCAATAAGGAATTTAAATTAAATTGGTCTTCCCTTGTGGCTGACTTTAATTCAAAAGAAAACCAAAGTCAACGACGCAGGTTTAGGAAAAATCATCCTGAAAATGAAAGAGATAAAGTAATAAATAAATGGAAAAAATTCTTAATTAAAGAACAAATTAATATTTCATTTTACAAGTGGTATGACAACTATTTCGGAAATTGTAATGTGTTAACTAGAAATTCGTGGATTATCGGAGATAACTCCAAAGTGTCTTCGGTCATGCCGCCTCTTGAGACAATCCAAATTCCGGTTAAAAACTCAGTCGTTATTGCCAGTCCTTTCAAAGTTTCAGATGGCAATAAAGACGATAAAAAAATAATTGAACAGAATAATTTTACTAACCAGTGTCTATCAACTATAGGCAAACAGTTAGAAAAAATTGAAGAAAGGTTTGAAGAAAAATTCACTAAAAAGCCAGATGCTAACAATGAGCAGCCTTTGTTAAAACTTCCCGAAAGTCGCGATGGCTTGGGATTGCCTAAAACTGACAAAGAAATTTCTCAAACCTTAGACAGGCTTTTTAAAAAATTAAATACGGCAGAATCTAGTAAAACACTTACTGTTATTGATCAAGTGAATAACAGTGAGGTTTCAGCTAGTGAATCGGAGGATAACTCCACAGATTTAGATTCTTTGCCAGATTTAAATGAAGTTAAGAAAGTCACGTTTGACTCAAAAGGAAATTGGCAAACAAGACCGACTCCAATTGACTTACAATTTGAAGATAGAAATCTAAACAATCAATTTTCTGTTTCTTCTAATAAGCTTTATGAATGGAATATTGATGGTTTAAATGAGCAAGAAATTCTAAACAAACTAAGTCATTTGTCAATGGTTGCTAATAGTTACATGACTTCGTACGATAGTTTAACCCAACCAGAAATAGTTGAGTTAATTGTCAGTGGATTTACCGGCACTCTCAGATATTGGTGGGAAAAACATCTCACTGAAGAATCTAGAAATGCCATTGTTTATGCAGTTCAAGTTGATGCTAAGGGTTTCCCAGTATTAGCAGAAGGGACGGCGACTGGAATCCCTGATGGGGTAAATACCTTAATATTTACCATCATCAAACATTTCATTGGTACAGCCAGTAATATAACAGAGAGAATACATGATCAACTCAGTAATCTCTCATGTCCCACTTTAAGTGATTTTAGATGGTACAAAGAAGTCTTCATTTCCAGAGTTATGATGAGAGCAGATAGCAATCAATCATACTGGAAAGAAAAATTTGTTAATGGTCTTCCTAATTTATTTGCCTATAAAATTAGAGAACAATTAAGTAAAGATTTAGGTTATATAGATTATGATAACCTAACTTATGGTGAATTAGTTAGCATAATAACAAAGCAAGGGTCAAAAATGTGCATTGACTTCAAAATTGCTCGTCAAGCACGAAAGGATAAGAAAAAGGCCAAGTATGAATTAGGAACATTCTGTGAACAATATGGTTTGCCTTCAATTGCTCCATCTAGAAGGAAGCATAAATCCAGGCATAGTCATATAAACAAACACAAACGTCATCATAAATCTCATAAAAGACGTGATTCTAGTCAACATAAGTCTAAAGATGATTATTATTCAAAATCTAAATCAAGTCACAGACGAACTTCTCATAAATCTAGTAATAAGAAGCTTGACAAAAGTAAAATTGTGTGCCACAATTGTGGGCAGAAGGGACATTACAAAAATGAATGCAGAGTTAAAAAGAAATTAAATCAATTGAATATTTCAGTTGAAGATTGTGAGCAAATCCTAGAGTTATTTAGGATTGGAAATCAGGTCAGTGATGGCGATTACTCTGATATTCCATCAAACAATTCTAGTAGTAGTAGCAGTAAATCAGATAGTGATAGTAATGAGGTCACCTTGTGCACGAAAGATTGTACGAACAGTTGTTGTGTCAAGACAGTTAGTGTATTAACAAAGGAAGAAGAAGAACAGTCTTTGTTAATCGACCTAATAAGCAAAATAAATGACCCTGAGTTAAAAACCCAGTATATGGATAAACTGAAAAAACTCTTGGTCAAAGATTCAACTTCAGAAAATAAGTTAAAGAAAAGCCAAGATAAACCAATTTTCAGTCTTAACAAAACTCTTGATAGATTTAAAACCCCTATCAAAGTAGTTACAGTTGCAGACTTGAATCTAGAAGTTAATAATCTTAAAAGGGAAATTTCTAAAATTAATTTAGAAATCCCTAAGTTGCAAGAAGAAATAAAGGCAATTAGAGAATCTAAAATTGATCAGCCTCTGTTAGTTAATGATTCCTCAGAAAATGAGGAGCAAGAACCTATTAAAGAATCTATGGTCTCGATAGACAATTGTCTTCAAAGAATTAAGGATGTTACTATTCAGAAATGGTATATTAACATCAATTTAGTTATTAATAAGGACTTCATAATTGAATTACCAGCATTAGTAGACACCGGTGCTGATTTGAATTGTATTCAAGAAGGCCTTATTCCTACTCAATATTATGAAAAGGCTAGTGAAAGACTTAATTCAGCAAATGGCAGTCAAATGGACATCAGGTATAAGTTATCTAAAGCCCATATTTGTCAGGACAAAGTATGCTTTAAAACATCCTTTGTGTTAATTAGAAACATGACAGATAAGATAATTTTGGGTTTACCATTTATCTATTTGTTATATCCGTTTGTCACCACCTCTGCCGGGTTAACCACTAGATACCTAGGCGAAGAAATCATGTTTAGGTTTATTCTTAACCCTAAAGAAAGAGATTTAAGAATGATTCAAGATGACGCAATTTCAAAAAACTTGAACATCTTAAACTGTAAAAAATCTCAGTTAAAATTCTTAAAAAATGAAATTAGATACAAACAAATTGATGAACAATTGACTAGGGAGATTGTTCAACAAAAAATTAAAGAAAAGATGAGTTATATTACAAAGGAACTTTGCTCAGATCGGCCCAATGCCTTTTGGCATAGGAAAGTCCATACTGTTAGGCTTCCATATGCAAAAGAATTTAAGGAACATCTTATTCCTACCAAGGCTAGGCCCATACAGATGAACCATGAACAAATGGAACTTTGTAAAGTTGAAATTAAAGAGTTACTTAAGAAATGTCTTATTAGGCCTAGTAAATCACCTTGGTCTTGTCCAGCCTTTTATGCCGAAAAGGAAAGAGGTGCCCCAAGGTTAGTTATAAATTACAAACCACTCAATAAGGTACTAGAATGGATTAGGTATCCATTACCCATTAAGAAAGACCTTATTGCTAGGTTAAGTCATTCCACCATTTTTAGTAAGTTCGACCTTAAGTCAGGATACTGGCAAGTGCAAATTGATGAAAGGGATAGGTATAAGACAGCATTTACCACTCCTTTCGGACACTACGAATGGAATGTACAAGCCTTTGGACTAAAGAATGCCCCCAGTGAATTTCAAAATATCCTTAACACTATTCTAACTCCTTACAGTCAGTTTATCATTGTTTATATTGATGATATTCTTGTTTTCTCAAAGTCAATTGAAGAACATCATAAGCATTTAGATGCCTTCTTCAAAGCAATCAAAGTCAATGGTTTGGTTCTTTCGCCAACCAAGTGTGATATTTTTCAGTCAAAAGTTAGGTTTCTTGGTCATCATATTTATCATGGCCTTATCACTCCCATCGACAGAGCAATCAAGTTTGCAGATAAATTCCCAGACGAAATTACTAACAAAACTCAACTTCAAAGATTTTTAGGTTCTCTCAACTATATCGGAGAATTTGTCAAAGATCTTAGAAAAATCTGTAAGCCTTTGTTTCAGCGATTAAAAGAAAACCCCCCTCCATGGACTAAAGTTCATACCTCAGTAGTACAACAAGTCAAAAAATATGTCAAGACATTGCTCTGTCTTGGTATCTCAAATGAAAATGCATTCAAAATCATCGAAACAGACGCCTCTGAAATAGGCTTTGGAGGAATTCTCAAACAAAAACTCACTCCTACCTACAAAGAACAAATTGTCCGATTTCACTCTGGTATTTGGAATGATACACAAGTTAAATATAGTACAATTAAAAAGGAAATTTTATCTTTAGTAAAATGCATAAATAAATTTCAAAGCGATGTTTTGAACCAAAAAATTTTAGTCAGAATTGATTGTAAATCGGCAAAATATATTTTAGAAAAAGATGTTGAAAATATAGCTTCTAAGCATGTTTTCGCCAGATGGCAATCTCTACTCAGCATCTTTGAATTTGATATAGAATATATTAAAGGTGAAGATAATTCAATTCCTGACTTTCTAACTCGAGAATTTATTGAATCAGGTCAGCCCAAATGAGTGTCAGAAATAGTGGAAAACAAAAGACCGGCCAATCTGGCCCAACTAGTTCAAGTCAACAAAAAGGAGTCATGGTTCCTTTCCCAGTTAACTCGAGTTCCACAGCCCCATTAGTTAGCAAATTTCAGGTTTTAGGAACAATCCCAAAACCATACAACTCGGTCCTTGCAAGTCAACCCAAACCAGTTGATCCATTTGGTTGTGTTCAAACAGTTAACCCAAGGCCAAACACTAGTCCAAATTCCCCGTATATCCCTATTTCGCAACAGAACCTATTTCATATTGAGCCCCATATGAAATTTAAAGATGACCCAGTTAAACTTGCCGCCCAATTCTTTCCTCCTGGCTGGCACTTCATTCCAAGGGCCACCTTCAAAAACCTTGCTTACTACAAAGACGTTTTAGTTCAAACTGAATCAGTGTTTATCAAACCTATCTATGATAGGAATGACAGTTCAAAAGCAATTTATCATTCCCTATACATTAAACAAATAATTGTAATGACAGATTGGGGAAACCACCCCTCCGATCTTAAACAGTTAGATAACCAGGATCTTCAGTTTAACTACTATGATTACATTGAAGCATGGGATAATATCTTCCTATACCAGACCCAATCGTTTGGTCACTCATGGTTCGTACAATTTGATCAAAAATTTAAGTCTCATTTCCCAGTTTGGTTCAACCGATGGTGGTCCAGACATGGATCAGACTTAGAAATTTTCCCGCAAGAGTTAGAAAATGCAGTCACTCATTTTAGTTGTAAATGCCCTCATAATCCACAATTCGATAGTGTTCCGATTACCCTTCAATTTGTCAGCAAATATAAAGTTCCATGGATTCTTAAGTGGCAGTATGAAATTCATACCCCTACAATTGAAATTGAATTTAAGTCAGACATTGGTCAATCCTCAGCAGCAACCAGTATTTGCTTAGTCCCCACAGTAGTCAGATTGTTCTTCATCAAATGGTGGGACAAGATTGACGTCAGTAAAATTGTTGGTTACGTTCTTAAAGAATTCCTAGTTGCTCCAGTACGATCCAATCCAACTAAAGGATCATCAAGTAAATCCAAAGAAGTTACAGCAGGATCAGGTTTATTTGATATTTCAGATATCCAGAAATGTTCGGCAGCAGAACTCAAGTTAATAGCTCAAGCTCTTCATCGGAGAACAGAAAAACTCCAAGAAGAAGCCTCAGATAGTTCGTCCAACTCAGTTAATGATGAAGATGAACAGTTCAGTGTCAATCTTCAAGATGCTCAGGACCCATTCGCATGAGTCACTCGCATGCTCCCAATAGAGCAGGACCCACCAAGTAATGAGTCATCCAGTTAATCAGGCGTGTGATGAGTGTATTTTATATGCACAAATTGGGTACTTTTAGCCTTACTAATTTGTAAGTCTTTAGCTATTTCGTTTGATTTTATGTGTTTTCATCTTATTATTGTGTAATATAGCTTTGTATTAGTTTTATATGTATTTGTGTGCTTTTATGTGTTTTTACGTTGTTTTGTAGGTATTGAAATAAAGGCCCCTTGAATCGATGCGTTTTTTGCTTGAATCTAGCATTTCCGCTGCTTGTTTCTCAATTTGACCCATGATGCAATCCGAATCTCTCAAAGCACAAAAGTTATAGATTTTGATCTTAGCTTTCCAGAACATCCGGAATCATCCAATGTGAAGTTCGTATGAGAGAGTTATGATCATTTTACCATCGGATTTTGCATGAATTTTACATAGCAGCTGCTTCCAGGCCAATTTGATCCTTTCTCCGGCCATTATCTCGTCGACATCCAGTTATAGACGTTGTAGAGCTACTTCTTAGCTTTCCATAACCTCCTAAATCGCCTTAATCCGAGTTCGGACGAAGAAGTTATGGCCATTTTACCAACAGACGTCGAAACTATCTCGCGGTACAGAACACCGCCGGGGCGACGGAATTCAGGCCAAAATCCTCACCGGGGCGAGAAACACTTCTGATTCAGCGATTTTTTTGGTCCAAAACTCGGGAAATGCTAGGGTTTGGGAGACCCAACTGATATAACACCAAAGTGGCGGCTAGAACTTCATTCTAACATATACCAACTCATCCTAACACCTTCTAACACAAAATCTAGAGAGAGGAAGCTACCAAATACATCAAATTAGAGGCCAAAGTGCTAAAATCAAGCTACATCAAGCAAGGCCAAGGAGCAAAAACATCAAGGATTGCAAAATCAAGGAGGAGAAGCTAGTGTTCATCATCAACCCATCAAACATCATATGAAAATCTACAAAAGTGGTTCTATCTCTAGTTTTCTCTTCTATTTTGTAATCCAACATGATGTATAATTTGAATATGATGTTATTTGTAGTTACCATGAACTAGAACTAATTTTCTAAGATTTCAATGGAACCCAATATGTAGTTTGAATTGAATGCTCTCTCTTTGATGTTGGTTAATTATTTGTGATTGGATATCATAATTTGTGCTTTATGTATTGATTACCTAGCTAGTAATTACCTTGGGAACTTATATGGAATTGAGAGAGGAAGTATAGGTTGAGACCTTGTTATGATATCATGTGAAAATTAGATATTCCTATGGGTAATTTATGAAATTAAGTGACGTGTGTTTTATTTATTACCCTCATGAATGGATAATTTGATTATATTTAGGATAGACATATACCTAAATACCACATGTATCCATTTGAGAATCATGCTTAATGATTTCCACTGCGAAAGTTGGTAATTGATAGGGTGATTAATGAGATTTGGTGACACGTGTCTTGTTGATTATTCTTGATATTGGATTCTTGCTAGTGTGTAGAATAGAGATATTTATACACCGCATTGGGAAATACGTATTTGACCATCGAGAGAGGCTTGTATATACTTGTAAATTCTCGGATAACAATCCTTGTGATTTAACTAGTTGAAAAGAGAGAGTTAGGATATTCAAGTGAAGTGTTGGGGGAAATTGTGATCTTAGACTTGTTAATATTTGATTTCATTATCTTAAAGCTTTCCATAGTTCTTTGATTATTTGTTATCTTCATTAATGCAAAACAACAAAAACAATTATCGTTTGTTTAAATAAGATTGAGATGATAAAAGGTTAATACTTGGAAAAGACTAGTAACAATTCCTCGTGGGATCAATACTCTACTTACTCTTTATTACTTGTTGACCGCGTATACTTGCGCGTAATTGTCGTTATATTAATCGGACAACAGCGTGCTAGCACTACCAGACAGGCATGCCTCACTCAAGTCAAAAGTCTCGCAGCTTTTCCACCGAAAGTAAAGTTACAACAATGCAGTGTCAGACATTCTCATGGTGAATAGTGAAAAAAGTCACTGTTCATGAATAGTAACATGTACTTTTACTGTTAATTTACTCAAAAATTGTAATAGTTAGAAATTGTAACAGTCTCTCCTTATTCTATAAAAGGAAGGCTCGGTTCTCAGTTATAATCAGATTGGTTAAGTACCTCTTATTCTCTCCTTCTCTCCTCCTTCTGAACCCTTAACTTGTAAGCCTAAGTTATGTTCTGAGTCTTGTACATAGTAGTTTTGTACATCTCCCTACTTGTTGTTGCAATTTTATTATAAATAAAATCTCAAGTTTCAAGTTATAAAATTATTAAAATTATTACTAACAACCATATCCTTAATTATAATCTCATAATTATATCTTTTCATTTAGAATAAATTCTATAATCCATGGTCCATAAAGTTAGTATTTCAATAACAAAATATCATCTAAGTTATTTAGAAAAAAAAAATAATCTCAAATTTAGTATGTATAATTAATTAAACAAATTTGTTATAACAATTCAAATCATTTGATTTTTTTTAAATAAATTGTATACATGATATATTATTATTATTATTATTATTAAATATTATAAAATACTAGTTTTACATATATTCTCCTTTTCATTTATCATGAAATGACTAGATTAAGTAGTTTATTATTAAAAATAATTAATGAACTCGTATTTGTATTTATTTGTCAGAGTACGTACGAAGGTTGATTTTTTTTTAATTAAATTTGCCATAATAAGAAAATAAAAATAAACTTAAGAACATTATGAGTATATATATTCCGCCTTACTAATTTATTATTATGAGTATATAGTAATTCTTATTGCTTATTTTTACTGTATATATATATATATAATATTATTATTATAATAATAAACTATTATTATTATAATAATAACAATATAGGTATATAATAATAATATTAATAAACTATATACTCATAATAATAAATTAGAGTTAATATATATATATATATATATATATATATATATATATATGAACATAAAAAAAGACTGAACAAAATAGTTCAATAGCTAGACATTGTTAAATCATACATTTATTATATTTATATATAAGGGTATAGTAATAGTGTAGTTTAAAAATAAAATTATTTTCTTTTCCCTTCCCTCATTCTAAACTCACAAACAAGAAAAATATAATAATCATCCCATCTTTTTAAAACTCACAAACATGACAAGAAAAAATTATAATTCCTTCTCATCCCTTCCCTTCCCTTCTCATCTATTTCCTCCAAACTCACAAACGCAACATTAAGGACCGACAAGAGAGGAACTAAAGATGATCCCAGATCACTTTTGTTGTGATGTATTATGCAACTAAATGAAACAAGTCAGGGTATATAGATGAGAGAAGTAATTAAATAATTAGTTTGTCTTGCTAATTCTAGAGTTCATATAATCTTGGTTACATATTTTTTCATAACTGTATTTCATTTTGGAGGGCGGAGAAGGCAATCATTAGCGTACTTAATGAGTTTATTTATATCTAAGCATGGTGTAATAAGAGCTTTCCAACAAAGATTATTGGAATTAATTTAATTTTACAAATTAATGGTAGGGATGTCAAATATTTAATCTAAAAAATTGTTTAAATAATTTGATTACATTAGTTAAGTATATTTTTAGCTTGTTAAGTACATGCTATCATTTTATACTAATATTAATAAAAGAAAGATTTAAATATAAATTATTATATTAAGTTATGGACTATATTCTATTTCGATAATTTTTTTTTTAATTTTGTCAATTAAATAATTATATTATTAATTTTTTTTATTTTCATTCAATTAAATCTGCCGCATCGCAAATCCACGGCGCCATCCTCTGGGTAGGCTACAGTACAACTGATGTGTAACTAAAAAAGGTTATTTTAATATTTATTTACATATTTATTAAAATTCGTCAAACCGCCCTAAGATTTCACCCAAAATGGAATCAATTCATCATCCAAATCATAATCCTCCTCCTACTGCTCCTCATCTTCTTCTTCTTCATAATCAACGGCGGCGAATTGACGGTGCCGAGGAGTTTAAAAGTCGAAGAAGAAGAAGGATTTGCTCAGTGGGGTTTGATTTGTCGCCGTTGTTTGAGGAGAAGAAGGTAGAGGAGAGAGGAGCTAAAATTTGTGACGACGAGGCCGGTGAGCAGCGTGATTTCGAAGCTGGAGGAGGTGGTCAAGTCGGTGAAATTTAGCGTGACGTAGAGCGATTCTGGTGTTGATTTGAAGGGGATGGAGAGTGGGAGGAAGGGCAAATTGGGCATATCGGCGGAGATATTCGCCATGCCGCCGTCGTTTTTGGTGGTGGAAGTAAAGAAGTCGAGTGGTGATACTTTGGAGTACAACCAATTCTGTAATAAGGAGCTCCGGCCGGCACTTAAGGACATCGTGTGGAGGTCGCTGCCGGATATTTCAACGGCTGCTTGAATGGATCGAACTGTGATGCCTCATTGTCTGACAAACACCACAACAAATGAGGTCTATCTATTACTTTTGATTTTGTGATTTCGTTTGTCTAGTTTGTCATCGTAAACTGAGAAAGAGATTTGGATCTTAACACTTCAACAGTTCAACTGTGCTCTAGGATTCTTGAGCTTTCTTGTGCAATAAAATGCATATTGAAAAAAGAAAATAACGTAATTAGGAGATAGTTCTATTAAGTAAGATTTTGTTATGTGTTGAATGATTATGACTCTGAAGCTTGTTTACATATCTAAATTCTAAATACCGAGACATGAAGTCGGTGTGACAGTTTGGGAGCTCTTCACGGCGACTCGACCTCTGAAAACCACCTGATAAACCTCTCAATCGATATTCTGTGTCTGAGAGAACCATGGATTTGAGCAACTTGGATACCGATATGGAGCTATCTGGGGCGGTTGGATTGAAGTCACCTCAGGAATTTGCTGTAGCTCGTGATTCTCTGCATATCTCTGCGGGATCTTCTGCTAGCCCTAAAGGTAATAATTCTCTTCGTATCCTTCAGAGATATAGTATTGATAATTTGGGTGTTCGTTCCCTTCATGGATCTAGTGGCGAATTTATGGAAAATACGGGTATAGAAACATATATTAATGAGGAATTTATGGCTGATTTTCCTGAACTTCCAAATTCGTCTGCTAAATTGGGACTGCATGGGGAAAATTTGAATGAAAATTGGGCCTCAGTTGTTTCTAATAATCATAGTAGAGCAAATGGTATGGATTTAAAGTTCATTGAGCCTACTGTTATAAATGGTGTTCGTGTGGTAAAATATGAAATGGATGATATAGAAACTGAGATGCTTGGATAAGTTTTGGGAAACCCCCTTTCAAAGTAGTTGAGGAGTTTGTTAGGAAAAATTGGAAGCATTATGGGCACATTGATGTTTTTCTTCTGAATTCTGGGGTTTTTATTTTCAAGTTTGGGGATACAGATATGAAGGAGAGGGTCTTGGAGCAGGGGCCTTGGACTTTTGAAAACAAACCTCTTGCTTTAAAGCCTTGGTCTCCTTCAGTTAGTTTGGAGTAAGAGGGAGTTACCACTATACATATTTGGATTCGTTTAACAGGTTTGAAGTTACATTTATGGTCTTCTCATATGATTAGTAAATTGGTGAGCTACTTGGGAATACCTTTGTTTACGGATAAGTTGACTGTAAGGCAGGAAAGATTGGCTTATGCTAGGATTTGTGTGGAAATTGAAGCTGGAAGGAGCTTCTAAATAGTATAATAATTCTAAATGAGAAAAATGTTTTGGAAACACAAACTGTTGAATATGAATGGATTTCCCCTCAATGCAATGTTTGTAAGGTGTTTGGACACAAACCAAGTAAATGCCCTAAGAAACCTATGACTAAACAAGAGTGGATAGTTGTGAAGAATATAAAAGAAGGTCCTGAAGGTGGAGTTGGTGAAACTTCAAATTCTTATGTGCAAAATGTAAATGCAAATCCTTATATGGAAAATCTTGTTTGTAATGAGGTTGATAAAATGGATGAGGGACAGATTATCAGTGGAAGTGATTGTTTAAATAAGACTGGTATGATGTTGCAAGATGAAGCAATAGAATTTTCACAAGAGGATGTGGGAATTGTTTTAGTGGGCAAAGGCAAAGCTATACAGTTAAATAACTCTTTTTGAAAGTCTTGTTTTGGAGGAAGGGGATTCTCATAACTCAATGGCACTTTCGTTAGAGAATTTAACCAAATCTGCAAGAAAAAGACTCAAAAGGGAACAAAAAAGATTGGCTACTGCACAAACTGGGATTTCGGATGCTCTCTTGATGTTACAAGGTAATGGGGGTAGGAATTTAAGACCTAAAGGAGTGGGGATTGCTGCTGATAGTGGGGGTAATAATCTTTTACCTCATTCTCAATGATTAAATGTATGCTTGGAATATTAGGGGTTTTAATAAATCCCATAAACATAGAGATGTTATTGATTTTATAGCTGTAAATAGAGTTTCTTTATTATGTTTGGTAGAAACAAAAGTCTCTCAAGTAAAAGTTGGAAAAATTATGAGGAAATTTGGTGTGGGTTGGGAATATGTTCATAATGCTCCTATAAATGAAAGGCAGTGTTTCTTTCTTTTGCTGGAAGATTGTGCTCCCGAAGGCAGTGTTTAGATCAATAAATTCTTTATTGAGGACATTTTTATAGTCTGGTCCTGAGTTATAAAGAACCACTGCTAAGGTTAGTTGGGAGGATGTTTGTCAACCAATGGCCGAAGGTGGCCTGGGGATTAAAAATGTTATTATTTGGAATGAAGCTGTTATGATGAAACATCTATGGAATGTAGCTGGTAAGAAAGATTCATTATGGGTCAAGTGGTGCCATTCCCATATATTAAAGGGTCAGTGTTTGTGGACTTGCAAAACTCCTACTAATGCTTCTTGGACGTGGTTAGAAGTAATGAAGTCGAGGGGCAAAGCTCAGAAACTAATAAAGTATGTCATTGGTAATGGACGTGATTCTTTTCTGTGGCATGATAATTGGCATCCTTATGGTCCTCTTTTGTTAAGATATGGTACAAGAATATTGAGATATACTAGCCTGACTGAATCATCAAAAGTGAAAGATGTGATCTTTGGTGGAAATTGGGTATGGCCTGAAGCAGCTATCACTGATCTACAAGTAAATTTTAGATGAAGCTAGGAGGGTGTTTGTTTCCATGAATACCACAAATCGTGTTAAATGGATACCAAATGGAAATGGGGATTATTCTATTAAATCTACTTGGGAAACTATTAGGGAGAAAAAACCTACAGTGGAGTGGCATAAAATTGTTTTGGTTCAAGCAACACATTCCTAACCATGCATTTATCTTCTGGTTAGCTTTCAGAGGTAGACTTACCACAAAGGACAAGTTGGTGAAATGGGAAGTCTTGGAGCATAATAGGTGTGCTTTATGTCAAGATGGTGAAGAGGATTTAAATCACTTTATTTCTTAGTTGTCTTCAATCAAGACAACTTAGGGAGTCAATTAAAAGAAGATGCAGTCTTACCGAATGTCCAAACAGTTGGGATCAAATTTGTGCTTGGCTTCCTCAGAATGTTAAAGGAACTTCATTTCAAAGTTGGATTAGATTACTAGCTATCCAGGGCAGTATCTACCACATTTGTCAAAATAGAAATAAAGCTGACCATGGCGAAAGGTTGAATTCTGCTATGTAGATGGTTGATTGCATCCTGCAAGATATTAGAGATAAAGTTCATCACATTAAGAAAGACCCAAATACTTTTGAGAATTGGTTGCTAACCATGGAATGGGGTATTAAGCAGGAAATTTTCGTTTAGTTTGACTTAGGGTATTTTCCTTTTGGTTTGTTTGTCCCTGTTTGGTTTTGTAGCTGAGCTAGTTTTGTTGGAGGGTTATTCTCTGTTCTTTTTGTTCAATTTTTTTGTTTTTTTTCCTAATACAAATTTACTTTTACTGACCAAAAAAAGAAAAAGAAAACTGAGACATGAATGTTCTGTTGGAAAGCTAATTATTTTGACCCAATGAACTTTCTTGAAGAATTGGTGCTTCCCTTTAAGCTTAAGCTTGATTTTAACCATTAGTTTTCAGCACTTCTATCAACCTTTATTGTTGTTAAAACTGTAAGAGTACTTCAGAAATATGTATTAAACTTCAACGCATTTGTTGGGTGGCGATTAACTGACATTATCCAGTTAAACAGTCATCACTCACACCCACACATCATCATAGTTTCATGCATGTATAATTGTGAATTACGAATTTAACATTCTTTTTGTAGTGTATTTCAAAATTGGTTAAATATAAATAACTCAATTTCTCAAAATTTACATTTTTTTTTGGTGTTGTGGTGGGGGGGGGGGGGGGGGGGAGGTGGTGGGGTGTGTGCTGGTGCTCGTATTGCATACTAATCCGGCTCCCATTTCGGGTGTTGTGGGAGGGGGGGGGGGGGGGGGAGGTGGTGGGGGTGTGTTGGTGCTCGTATTGCATACTAATCCGGCTCCCATTTCCATAGACTGAAAAACTGATTATGATACTAGCAAGAACATTTAGTGATGATCTGCCATCTACTGTATTTGGTCACTACTAAAACATCAAGGTTTTATATGTTTGTCTTCTGGAATTTCAGACTTTTAAGTGGCAAGAGTATTTGAGGTGGCAGAGGAAGGTCAACGAGGCAAAGGCAAGTACTGTAGCACTCAAAGCGAGTTTAAGTGAATTGACTCCTGAAGGGAAGCCTCCAGAGAGCAAAAAACTCGCGAATTGACTCCTGAAGGGAAGCCTCCAGAGAGCAAATGGAAGGCTTTTTTGTGAAGATCTCGACTAAAGGATGTGGTGGTTGTTAAGAATAATATCTATGATAAAGGGTTTCTCCACAATCTTCTTGAGATAATCTTTCCTATGTCCACAAGACGATCATTTTCACAAAATAAATCAAAATTAGGTTAAGTTTAGGTTGTCCATCATTCTTCCTTTATGTTGATTTAGTGCTGCTTGGTCTTGTATACTGATTCAACACTTGTGGACGTAGCTTTATAGAGAGAGATTAGCTTAAACTTCAAAGTTACAAGCCTTTTAAAAATTTCATCTTCATATACTATGATGTATGTGATTTAGTTTTGGTTTATGTTTTTTCCTTTAGCTGCTGTAGTTTATGAATATTGTGTATAGCAGGACCAAAACCTGAGAACCGAAACCCGTTGCCTTAACACTTGCCCA
The DNA here is from genome assembly GCA_034770075.1 of Aralia elata. Classification (NCBI taxonomy): domain Eukaryota; kingdom Viridiplantae; phylum Streptophyta; class Magnoliopsida; order Apiales; family Araliaceae; genus Aralia; species Aralia elata. Next base: position 19,388,055 of record CM068388.1, read on the forward strand.
CGCCCCATTTAGATTTTTATTCAACAATTTATAAAATAGAATTCCATTTTTCACATAAGCTGATGCAGCTCTTGTTTACTGGTCTTGTGGATCACACGTCGGCCTCCAAGGTTGGAGAGACATCTACAAGAGTTTAGGCTTGTGGAGGTAGTTGCAGTTAAGAAAATGCTTAGTTATTGAGTCTCAACTTCCCTGCTTCTTGTTCATTTCCTTCACGTCCTAAATGCTTGTAATATTATTTTCCTTTATTTATTCAGTTTCTTCTTCTCTTTGATTTCTGCCTAATGTCAAATATCCATATCTATCTGGTGAATCGGCTATAGCGACGGTTTCGTCCGCCGATATAGCATAAAAAGTCGATGTCATAGCTATGACGACGGTTCGTAGCTCAAAAAACGGGCTTTCTATGCTATAGCGACGGACGAAACCGTCGCTATAGCCGGTTCATTTTTGGTTCGCCTTTTCCGGTTTGTTGGAGAGATTTTTCCTATATATATATATATATATATATATAATGGTACATTTATCTAATCAAACTATTATTTTTATTTATCATTAATTATAATGTACATATTTGGGGGGAGTGAAAAACAATCCTGATGATTATAATAATCTACACTTAAAGATGGACAGTGCTAATCTTAAAGGATAAATCCTTTGAATGATTTTTAGGCCGTCTGTTTCTCACAACTTTTATAGAGCCAATCTTTCCACTTGTGGTACATTAGCAGCAGTAGGTTTGATATCTCTGCTCCTCATGTAAGTCAAAAACTGACCTGGTAGCTCTTCAAGTAGGGCTTGGACGACGGAGGTCTGCCCACCTGCAGAAGAGGGGAGGGGCAGGGGTTAGTCGAAAACGTTTTAATAAATTAGTAATGATGAAAATATCTACAATCTCACAAGTCACAGATGTATTCTATAACTGCATTACTATGTAAATATGCAAGTGTACCATCTAAAATAAAAGGAATATATTCTGTAACTGCATTAACCAACACATTTAAGCAACGTCCCAATGTGTTCAAATTCAAATTATATAAAAATAAACTTTTAAAATATTAGAGATAACCTTTTAAATAGACAAATTTTAAGAATTTTTTTTATTATATAATAGTGATGGCATAATAGTACTTAATTTAGCTAGAATATTAAGTGGTAACATGTTTGGAACTTCACATCACTTTGTAGTCTAAATTTTGAAATGTATCTATAATTTTGGAACAGATAAAAAAGGAAATTATATCTCTAATTTTGAAATGGAGGTAGTATAACCGTAAGTGTAAGAAAATATACTCACCATGTACCTCGCGCATTGGAACAAATTGAACAATATCCCTTGTAGCGATTCTCCCCGTAGAGCTCTCTAAGCGATGTCCATTATCAGCATCAAGGATCTGCCAGTTGACAAGGCAAATGAATGGAGAGATAAAGAAGAAGGAAGATAAACCAGCTCATATTGCAAAAGGAGTGATGTGTACTGTATAGTGCTACTGCCAGACCAAATAGTCTAGGTTCCAAGAATAGAAAACAAATATTTACCTCCATTTGCTTAAAATCTGCACCACCAACTCCAACTATAAGAATTGATAGTGGTAGATCAGATGCCCTAACCAGAGCATCTTTAGTTTCTTGAAGATCAGTAAGGACTCCATCCTAAAAATATGGTCAAGATCTTATTGTCGAAATCATATAAAAGTAAGAATTATATTTATAATGAAAGGAACCTATTCATAGCAATGGTGGCTATAGAGCATTAATTGGCCATCAGATCTTCCACCGTTTATTGTAAGATTTGACTGGCAAGATTTTTTTTTTAAAAAAAATAAGACCCTCCGATCTGTCACATTATTTTGCGGAACAACTTAACTACCGCAATACTGTGTTGCAGAGGCTAAATTGTCCTACTATTAACTTGAAAAAATTAATAATTTTTATCTTTAGCAACATTGTTGTGAAAGGTTCCATCTTTTTTTAAAAAAAATCGATCATTCATATCTTGTAATGGACGTTATAAGATGTGGTGACCAGTTAAGCCCTATAATCACCATTTAAAAAATACAAAAATATAACTTTTTAAATGTACCGTAATAATTAGCAAGACAAAGTATTTGTTGCGGTTGTAGGAAAGGGACTGGGCAGCTATTTCTGCAGCCCTGTTGATGACTTGACCAAATAGAGTAGGTCCTGAAAGAGAAATATTGCACAAAGCGCTTGCATATGCCGCCATGATGCCTTCAATTCCTTCAACCTGTCATAGAGGGTCATTGAGACCATGAAAAATGTACAAGAAATGTAATACCTAATTTTGTACTAAAGTCAATTTAACTGAAAACATGTTATTGCACTTTGTAACTGTAGTAGACGCTGCAGAAATTTGTATTTCAGCATTGATAAACAAAGATTCTTACATTAGGAAGACATTTTTTTAACCTTACACTAACCCATATTATTATTCGCATTAGCTAGAGCTGTAAACGAGCCGACTCGAGTTTTGACTTACTAAGCTCGAACTCGTTTAAAAGCTAAACGAGTCGAGTTGAGTCAGACTCTAAATGAGTTTGAGATTTAGTGTACAAACTCGATATGTTTAGTAACGAGTTGAGTTCTAGCTCAAGTCAAGCTTATACAAACTGATACTACTCAAGTTTAAGTTTCGCTTGTTTAATTTTTTTTTTATCATAAAAATAAGAAAAATAATTATTTGAAGCCAGGCTTACTCGATTGTACATCATATTGTTCGAGCTTGGCTAGTTTAACTAAATGGGTAAAAGAGCTTGTTCGAGTTTAACGAGCTCAAGTCGGGCTTAATCAAGCAGAATTGAGCTCGCAAACAGTCTGATTTCCTTACTACTCTATAATATTTAAATTTGTTAAACTCAGAAAGAGTTATTAAGCAATAACTGCTATATAACGACATAAGAATTTAATACATCTCTTCACTTGTAAAAGAAAGTATTACCTCAAAGCCATTGGAACTCCCATTCAAGTTGAAACAATGAGATATTGAACTATCATATGTCTTTCCACCAAAGCCCCAAGCAGGAAAGAGCCTATCCGAATCATAGAATTGGATAACCTCCCCAACCTCCTTTATAGCCTGCAGTTATTTAAGTAATTAATTTAAATCCTTTTTATATGACATATTTTGTTTGGGATCTTGATTCTAGGTAGTTTAAAATGAACAATCCATTTGTACAATTTTCAAAAATAAGTTGTATTTTATATAGCAAATAAGTTACAATTCTGTAATACTTGTATAATAAGGTTTATTTGAAATGTAACCCTTTAGTATATAAGATGCAACTTGTTTGTATAGACTGCACATTTTGAATCGTCTAGAATCAGAATTCTTTATTTGGTTTTGTTTTGGGGATATGTGTGTTTTCCATTATATCTCAAGGAATCTGAGATATAATCCTATCTATTTCGTTAAACTTATAAGGTAGTCAATACTTTAACAACTTCTTATGCTACGTTTGGATTGGTGGAATAGGAGGGAGAATGGAATGACTCATTCCTATGGAATTAAAAAAATTGTGTTTGGTTGCGATTGGAATGAAAAAAATTGTGTTTGGTTCCTTGAGGGAGGGAGAGTATATAGAATAACTTATTCCAACTAGAATTCATTCCATTCCTTCAATCCAAACGTTTTAAAGTATAAATATCTCGAATTTGAAAAATAACAGAAGCGGCATCTCATTACCTGCTGGTAAGCATTTAACCGGCCTGAAGGATTAATATAGTGCAAGGAATCTGGACTTCTAGGATTTCCATTTGAAGCTGGAAAAAATAATAAGGCATACATCAAATGGCACCAAAAGAATAAAATAAAAATAAACAAAATAAATAATTAGGATTGTTCATATCTAGTTACCAGTAAAATCAACAGCAACCATGAAGTTGAGCTCAAACCCACCAGAGATGTAATCAACAAAACTGTACATTTGCTTCTCAACAAATCCATCCACAAAAAGCTGGCCCTTAAGAACCTATAGGTATTTAAATACAAGGCTTCAAAAATAGGTGACAATTAACATATATGTTCCTCAAAACCTGATCCAAGTTTAAATTATGTTACCTTGTCATGACCCCGGTGACGAAAAGATGGTAAGACAAAATTCTCACCAACTTTTTCTATGTAAAGCTTTTCAAAATCTGCAACTGATTTCTGTATTTTACTGCTAACAAAAAACTTTTATCAATGAAATGAAAGGAATATTAAACTAAAAGTAGATGCTCGAAAAATTGCAACTGCAACAATTACCCGATAAGGACATGATCTCCACTACTGTTAAAATCGAAACATTCGACAACTAGAGGGTTATCCTGAAACAAAGAGAAAACTGTGAATAAATACTTAAAAGACGAAGTTTCATTAAATCAGTATCTACACCAAAAAAATGGATTTGGATTCTAGGCAGTCCAAATTGGACTTTCATTTAGACATTCTTGTAAAAATTAGTTACATTGTATATGTTGGAACTTGTGGCTCATAACTGAGAAGTTCACGGAAAAGGCCGAGTGCGAAGCTTCGCGACGCACTGACCCATCGGAACTGAACAGAAGGATTTGGGGGGTGTGGGGGGCTTCGCCCCCCGCGGTATGGTATAGAGTTACTGTAGGTACGGCGCAGGGCGCGCCATTGCACAACATCAGAGTGGCGCGGGGCGCGCTAAAGTTTTTGAGGTACTCTGCATGAGTAGCGCGGGGCGCGCCGTTGCTGGGCTTGAAACGGCGCGGGGCGCGCCACAGGCGGGTTTCAGGTTCTGGAGGACTAACGCGGGGCGCGCCAGTGGAAGCCAAGGAACGACGCGGGGCGTGCCGTTCGGCGAACTCAGTTTTCCTATTTGTTTTCTGATAGGACATTATGGGTATTTGAGACATAATGTGAAGTAGGGTTGGACTATGATTAGTAGCTATAAATACTATCTATTGTAAAGCTCTATGTAACCTAATCAAGAGAATCAATAAACAACTAGCTACCCGTGGACGTACCCAAGATTTGGTGAACCACGTAAATCTCTGTGTTAATTTCTATACTATCGTGTGCTTGTGTGTGATCCATCCTAATTATAACAGTATAGCAGAGAGTTATTTTTGTATAATACTTGTATAACAAAAGTCATATAGAATGCAAACTATTAAAAAAAACACAACTCATTTCTATAAACTGCTCAATTAGACTACTTGTCTTAGACTACTTGTCCATTTTGAACGGCTTAAAATCAGTATCCCCAAAAGATGGCATATCTTTAACTTACTCTATTCCGTTTAGATTGAAGAAATGTAATTGAGGAATGAATGAAATGAAAGAAAGTGTATTTGGTGATTAATTCAACAACTAAACAACCATGCATTCCGATGGAATAAAAATTCTTTCAATTCCCTTGATTTATTCATTGCATAGATGAGGTGGTGGAATGGGATCCATTAACATGGAATGGATGAATGTGACAATTATATCATCTTATCACACCACCCACCGTCACCAACAATCAAACATGCACTTCAGATACTAAAAATCATATCATTCCTTCAATTCAAACATAGCATAAGCATTCGGAAATGACAATGATAAGCTCACCTTGCTCCCAAATTGCTGCATGCTTAGACACAAGGGCTTCCAAACTGGATTCAAGTTGTTTGTCACGACTTCTGTCTTGCAAATCGGTACAAAACCTTCTGTCTCAACAATCCTGGAGATTCTTAAAAAAGGATCCTAAAACAGTAAACCGCAAAAAAACAAGAAAATAAGGGACAAATTCACCTACAAATAGAAATATAACTTGATAGACACAATGATTTGCATATGCTTACACTTTTGGAAAAATTGTCCTTGTTATCCAAATGCGCACAACGAAATGCAATCTCAACAGCATTTTTGGAAGCAACTGTTTCCTCTGCATGAACTGTGATTGTGCCCAAGTTCTTCAAACCAGGCCCATGTCTATTGTGAATATTTAGCGTTAAAGATCGAGTTTGTTTAGCCACAATCTGCCATAAGTTAGTAATAGAACAAATTACTCCGATATAGAAATCATTTCATTTGAATGATAATCATATAAAAGTAGATAAATCACCTCAAATTGATTTTTTTTTGTGTGAAGTGTAATATAATATCAAGCAACCTTAACACATATTTATAAAACATTCCAAAGTACATCTGTACTCTACACTTGTAAAACAAAAACAAGGTGTAAAATAAAATTTTGAAGGAAAAAAAAAGAAAAAAACAAAACAAGAAACTCACCTCGGACAGAACACAACTGGCCTCACCGAGAAATTCTTGATCTTTCAACTTCAACATCTGCTAGGTGCAGCAATAAGAGATTAAACTTAATCTTCTGCAATTTCCGGATATTTGTTGCTCAAAGACTGATAGTAAGTAATGGATGAAGGAGAAGAATAAATGAATGAGTGGCAATTATATGCTTACAAATGTAACAGTTCCTTATTGCTTATACAAATCTGACACTAAAATTCATTCCTCTAATCTATGTTACATGGATTCTTCTTTGCCCTAAAGTAGTTGTATTCGACACTCGATGGTTAAACAAGGGTATGGATACTGAACATTTCATGTTAATATAAAAAATTGAGAATACCGGGGTTGGATTCTTCAAAATGCTGAATCCAACCGGACACTCCATCCGAGACCCTGTAACATATATAGCCCCTAATCTGAAGTAGTGTCCATGTTTCTTAATCCCAAGTTGTGTGACTGACTATACATGTAACGCAAGTATAACGAAGGTACAAAATCTGAAGTTTAAGTAAACATAGATTAATCTTAAAAGCAGAAAATTATAATACCTTTGTAGGTAAACTGTGATATTTAGTATCTACATCATACACTTGGAAGCTGAAAAATGAAAAATTGACTAGGCTAAATATTTCTTCCCCAGATTTACTGATCAATATATACAATGATAACCAAAACGGTTCAAAAGGCTTACATCAATGGCTGAACAATCTCAAACTGATATGCAACTTGAACTTTTTCTATCCACATAGGATCCAAATTGTTCATTATGACTTCCGTTCGACCAAGTTCCTCTAGTTTTCCATCTCTTTTCCTTGTATAAACTACTACCATAGGATCACTCTGCATAAGAATATGATGGCAATACTGTTATCGGTGAAGCATGATCTGAAAATTAATTCAAAAGTGATTGTAAATCTACCCAAAAGGTAATTGGGCAGGTTTCTAGAACAGAAGGCCGGTAGGGCCCAAATTTTGAGGAGTAGTTTTGTACTTGTTGAATTAGGATTTCGTATATTGTATTATATATAAGGAGGGGATCATGCATTGTATGATTTATGAAACTTCTAAAGATAGTGAGACTTATCTACCCGCCAACCATATACTAGTCCACATTTAAGTGAACCCCACATTTGAGTGAACCACGTAAAGTTTGTGTTTTATATGATTTATTTTTTTTCGATTTCTCTTTGCTATTTCTTTTTACTATATTGTTATTCTCTAACAAATACTTTATTTTTGTACTATTGTATGAAAATGAAACAACCAATATAACTGTTGGGAATTACAACGTCTCACGATAAAGAAAAATAGGAAATTGAGAATTTTAGAACACAATCACACAACACAAGAATTATAGTGGAAACTCCAAAACTGGAGAAAAACCACTTTCGTTGCCATAGACAACCAGAGAAAATTTACTATGTGAATAATATTACAATCACTCACACTCTCAGAAATTTCCTCACATCCACTCAAGAAAGATAATTCTTCCCAAGAGAATTTTCTCTCACTAAAACTCTCTAACTCCTATCTTTCTTCCTTTGGATTGATGGTGTTTATCAAAATGAAGGAGTTGTCTCCTTTTATAGGCTACCCAATGAGATGGTAGGTGGGTGTGAACAATGAGATGGTAGGTGGGTGTGAACAATTGAATAAAATGGTAGGCTTGCCTAACTTGCCTAATTCTAACATGCCTAACTCCCATTTGTATTCCTAACTTGTCTAATCTTTTGACATATGAGACAAACTTCAACAATCTCCACCTTGACTCATATTCTCCAAATAATCACCATAGCTTCTGCTATCACCGTCTTCACCAACAGTCATAATTCTCGGCATAGAGAATTATCATACTCCACCACAAAAAATACACCTCCATTCAAAATCAACCATTCTAAAATTTTTCATAACTTTTGTTATCACTGTCTTCACCAACAGTCATAATTCTCAATATAGAAAATTATCATACTCCACCATAAAGAGTATACTTCCACTCAGAATCAACCATTCTAAGATTTCATGTCGAACAAACTTGCTGAAAAATTATGGTGCTACTTCCACGTTGGCTTTCCCGGAAGTACATCAGCCATCGACATCACCACACACCTTGCATCAATGTCAACCAATGCCCGTGTGCATAAAACCCGCTAGTAGTAACACATCCTCTTTCATGGCAACTTTGGATACTAGCGGCATGCCATGAGGATGTTCATACTTGTTCAGTAAAGATCAGGATCGTCCCCCTCACTACATGTGGACACAATGTTAGCTTCATTGTCAGATCTCGACTTGGAGCAATTTGCCGAATTAGCTCCACCTTTCGGACAATTTCTTTTTAGGTGTCCAGATTGTCCACACCCCCAACAAATCGATTTCTTGTTCATGGAGTTATTCTTCTTCTTCTAATTTCCAGCTACCATCAAAGCTGAGTTTTCAGGTGAAACATTATATCCACCACTCAGCCTCTTCTCTTCAGAGAAAAGTTTACCGGTAACTTCTGAGAACATAATTTTCTCCTTCCCATGAATCAAAATGGGTTTCATGTGTTCGTAAGAATTTGGAAGAGACCAGATGAGCCTCAACGCTATATCCTCATCATCCATCTTTACTCCAATAGATTCCAGTTCAGAGACGATACCATTTAAGACACTCAAATGGTCAGAAATAGATGTGCCTTCATTCATACGCAAAGTATGAAACTGCTCCTTGAGATATACCCGATTTGAGACGCCTTTTGCTTGATACATTTCTTCAAGCTTCTCCCAAAGCTCCTTGGCTTTTGAAATTCCTTGCACATTAGCAAGAATATTTTTTGCCAAACACAAGCGAATCATGCTTGCAGCTCTCAAATCGAATTCTTCCCAATCTTCATCGCTCATACTAGATGCAAAATCTTGTTTGCTAGAATCAGAGGTCGATTTCCCATCCTTTTTGCTAGAATCAGGAGTCGAGCGCCCTTTCAATGCCTTGTGTAACTTAGATTGAATCATCAGATCTTTGACTTGAATTTGCCACAAGCCAAAGTTCATTCTCCCATCGAATTTCTCAATGTCGAATTTCATGCCAGACATTTTTCTTTAAAACAGATCGTACCAGTTGGCCAGGTAAGTGTAAGTTGGGTGGGAGTCTCTCCGTACTTTTGTAACGATGACTAATTAAGTAACCACCTTTCTTAAAGGCACTGCCTTTTGAACCACTTTCCTAGACACCAACGGTAACCAAAAGCTCTTGATACCAATTATTGGGAATACAACGTCTCACGATATAGAGAAATAGAAAATTGAGAATTTATAACACAATCACACAACACGCGAATTATAGTGGAAACTCCAAAATCGGAGAAAAAACCACTTTCGTTACCAAAGACAACTAGAGAAAATTTACTATGTGAATAATATTACAATTACTCACACTCTCGGAAATTTTCTCACATCCACTCAAGAAAGATAATTCTTCTCAAGAGAATTTTCTCTCACTAAAACTCTCTAACTCCTATCTTTCTTCCTTTGGATTGATGGTGTTTATCAAAATGAAGGAGTTGTCTCCTTTTATAGGCTACCCAATGAGATGGTAGGTGGGTGTATGGTGAACAATGAGATGGTAGGTGGGTGTGAACAATTGAATAAAATGGTAGGCTTGCCTAACTTGCCTAATTCTAACATGCCTAACTCCCATTTGTATTCCTAACTTGTCTAATCTTTTGACATATGAGACAAACTTCAACAATAAACACATGGTAATATTAGTCCTTGGTCAAATTCTCATGTATTATTGTGCATTTATGCTTAAATAACATTGTCGCATGCTGGGCAACCTAACGTCAAAAGTTATACACTTTTTATACACAAATTCTCGAAAGTCGATCATCAACAACACAAAACAAGTATAAGAAACAACGAGGACGACGAATGTTGATGCAAAGAAAAAAAAATATACGGTGGTGAAAACCATTTTCATAAGTAAAAAGATTCTGACCATAATATTTTATCTGTTCTAAAATTAGAGATTATATTTTTCTTTTTAGTCCGTTCCAAAATTAGAGATACATTTTTATTTTAGGATTATAAAGTGACATGATGTTTCTAATTTGTTATTACTCTTTTACTGTTATTTTTAATATTTAAGAACATAAAATTATCCTTAAAAATCATCATTTTAGAACAGAGGGAGTACTAAATTACACAATACTCCTAAATTAAACAGCAATTTTTTAGAGTACCTTTGAAAAGTAGTCAAGATCACGTAATTTTGATGCCGATAAAGATAGCTGCAGTTCACATTTTAAAACTACTGTTATATTGATCAAATGGAATAAACAAACAACTTTATAGATAAATAAAAACAGTAACAGATAATCTTAGAAGGAAAAAAGGAAGATATTTGTATAAGTGGAGTTCACACTGTTTGTAAGATTTCTAATATACTTTATCTTAACAGGAAAAACAAAGAAAATGAATTATATTGTTTGCGAGAAACGAAATTTTATGCCTAACTTTTTTTTATAGAAAATAATTATTTTTTTTATATGCGGCTTCTTTGCTGTACAATTGTGCTTTCACCCAACATGTATAATTACAAACATTTATCCTGCTAAACTGTATGAAACTGTTATTAAAAGGAAAAATTAAAGCGGAAAACATATTATAACAAAGAAAACTTCATGACAGGAAAAACCATTGAATAGTCTACCTATCAAAAAACATATAAATATTTTATTTTAATTTTTTGCGCCAAAATTATTGAACTTTCCAACAACGGTAAAAAATATCCAAAATTTGACATATTAACTAACATTTCTCGTTTGGTCAAATTTTGGGCAATATTGACAATTGTTTTAAAAGTTCAATGCCAAAAAAAATAAATGTTTAAATATATATATTTTTTAAATGAATCCAATCGTATGAATTTAGAGAACATATAAAAATATTTGAACATATGAATTTTCATATGATTTGGTGATGTCTATTATCGACTTTATTAGAACGAAAGTTCAATTAATACACCCCAGAGAGTATCTCCCATAAACCCTTTTTTGATGCAAAAGTGTCCCTCAAAATTCCAAAAAATTATACTTTTAGCTCTAAAGTATCAATTTTCTCAATAGTGCTTCTTCAAGTTTAATTTTTTTTACAAAATTGTTCCTTTCTGAAATATTAAATAAAGAGTTAATTGCACTTTAGACCCTCCAAATTTCACTAGTGTTACAATTGGGTTCCCAAAGTAAAAATCTCCCAATATACATCCCAAAGTACATTTAAGTAAGTGTGATAGACCCTAATTGGTAATTCAATAAATTAAAAAAAATTTGGCCGGAGTACTGTCAAACATATGATTTGGCCGTATTTGACTTATTAAATTCGTATAAATCCGTATTTGACTTATTAAATTTGTATACTTATATTAAATCCATACAATTTGATTATAAAATTATAAATACAATTTAAAATTATAAAATTTATATAAAAAATTATAAAAAAATTGTAAATACAATATGTAAAATTTAAGTTGTGATATAATTTGTATAATTTAAGTTGTAAAATTTATAAATAAAATTTGTAAAATTATAAACAAAATTTAAAATTATAAAAATTAATAAATACAAGTTGTAAAATTTAAGTTGTAATATATTTTTTAAAATTGTGATACAAATTTTAATTTATTTTTTTCTATTTTTTTTACAATTTTGATTAAATTAATTTGTAAAATTATTAAAAACTATGAATATTTGTTTTTACAAATTTTGGACTATTTTTTTATACTTAATATATTTTGGCTTTTTTTCCCTTTTGTATCAACTTTTTTAATCAGTATAAAAAAATAGATTTTTTTTGGTACTGATTAATTTTTTGACCTTTTACCTTCTTCTTTTGTATGAGCTTTTTAATATAAAAAGAGTATTATTTAATTTTGACTAAATTTATTTGTAAAATTTTAAATAATTTTGTTTTTTTAATTTTAAAATAAAAAAATTGTATGTGGTAATCTTTGTATTTGTATTTAATTTTAATAATTTAACATATATCAATAATTATTTTATAACAATTTATACGAATTTACTACATCAAAATAAGTATTTATACAGATTTTATACGAATTTTAATAAGTCAAATACAGTTCAAGCTGCATTTTTTAAGTATTTTTGGGCAAAATCTTGTCGGAATATCGAAAAAGGGTCTATCAATTACTTAAACATACTTTAGGGTCTATATCAGAAGGATTTATATTTTAGGGGTCTAATTATAAAATAGGTAAAACTTGGAGGGTCTAACATGTAATTTAACTCTTAAAATAAATTATTGTCAAAATTCAACGTTTTATATAGTTTAATACACATTTGACTCATTTCAAACATATGAATATAAACAATATATACATTATATAAAACGTAAATAACATAATTAGCAATAATTTTCGGACATGTAATGTGAAGGATTCCAGCCTATAATTTCACCAATATGTTTAAAAAGAAAAAATTTTGTAAAAAGTTTAAAACTTTAAAGGAACACAATTGAAAAAGTTGGTATTTTGGGGTTAAAAATAAAATTTTGTGAAACTTTAAGGAACAATATTTTTGTAGTTAACCCTAAATAAAAAATCCCGTTAACTCAATGGTGTCAACTTCAGTGAAAGATTTCTCAATTTTGTTCTCTTTTTACATAGAGAAAATCAAGAGATCTCGACAAAATGGGTCAAACCATCAGTCGGTATCATTGTTTAAGAATGGAGTGAAATGCAAAAGGTCTCTTATGTGTCTGTGTGATGTTTTCGTTTTTGAGCTTAACTAATTAACAAGTTTATCTCTCAAAGTACAGTTATTAGTACAAAAGCGTATCTCTTAAGGTATAATTGATAGTGCAAAACTAATTCAAAATATATAATTTTGGCACTATAAATTGTACAACGAGTTATCAATTTGCTATAGTGTAAAGGCATACATCATATATTCACAAAGTGATAAACTAAGTACAAAGTTTTATATTTTAGTGTTAATAATATGTATTATTGATGAAGTCCTGATCCAACTTTTTAATACATAAGTGATTATAAAGTTACCCAAAAGTTAATTGAGTTTGTTTCTAGAGTCGAGGACTGATAAGTTCGGAGAGATAATTTTAAAAGTAGAGACGTTTTTTATAATTTCACGTATTTTAAGTATCTGCGAGTTATAATTGTTGTATCTACAATAAATACTGGCGGATACTTAAAGTACCTTTTTAATCTTGGCAGCCCACTATTTAAATAGACGATAAGGAGATCAATTGACTGAAAATAGAGCTACATCCAGCGGATCACTCTCATATATATATATATATATATATATATATATATATATATATAATTTGCCAAAAATATATTTCGGGCCCACATGTGTCCGTGTAGTCTGTATACTAGGAGAATATAATCATCAAGTAAAGAATTGAACTAACACCACTTGATACAAAGCTTAGAACTTTAGCTTCCCAAAGTTGAAAACTTGGGTGTTTGAATAACGTATGTATGTATGTATGTACCTCAATTTGTGTAAAAAGAGCATTAAGACCTTTGGTTTTGCAAAAGAACTCAACAGCCTCATTCTGTGATACGCCGCCACTCCCCTGCGGCAGCTGGGTCCCACCTCCTCCCACGGCCTGTTGTCCTCCCCTTACATCAGAAAAACATCCACCCATCTCACAATTTTTCTCTCTCTAAAAACACTCACTTCAATTCTCTCCCTCTCTCTAAAAGTTCTGAACCCTTATGTTTCGGTGTAATTGCAAAACAACGATTCACAATTGCAATAAATTTATAAGCCTCCCACTTTCCAAAAATAGAAACCAGCGTCTTCTTTTCTACCAAACGCGGCTCGGGCCGAGTCAGGGATAGGAAAATGGAAAGAGATTTAAGGGGAGAACGGAAATTTACTAGACGTTGGATTTGGAATATTTCAAATGCAAAGAATTTAGGAGGGAAATGATTTTGCATTTTCTTATACGTTTCTTTAGTCAAAAAGTCTCTCCCTCTCTTTCTCTCGGAAAATTATATTTAAAAATAATAATACTTCAAGATCTTGTTTTCTTTTTACAAATTGAGATATGGTTTAATTAAAAAAAATTAAAATTAAACCAGTCACATGTTATACTCCCTCCGTCCCATATTAAGCATTTACTTTCCCTTTTTTATTTATCCCATTAATTGTCCCATTTTTAAATTTGTATTATCTTTCCTCACTTTTTTCAATTATACCCTCCACATTTTCTAAATACATTGATCTAATTAATTTATGGGAAAGTGAAAACCATTAACAACTTGGTCATCTTGAACAAAATAAAAAAATTGAATGCTAATGTTAATTATGTGAACAAAAGTAATTAAAGCATTTGAAAACTAAAATAACTTCATTCGTTTTAAAATTTAATGATTACATTTATAAAAAAAAAACTTTAAGGATAATTTTATGTTCTTCAATATAGTTTTAGTATAATAGTATTAACTATGAATTCAGTTGTGGTGGTGTGATATTGAAAATTATGGTAGAAAAGAAATTAGGAATATCATATCACTTTATATATAGTCTTAAAATAAAAATGTATCATTAATTTTAAAAAAGAATTAAAAAATAAAATATATCTCTAATTTTGAAATAGATGAAGTACTTATATATTGAATGATGAATGATTTTGGAGATCTTAATCTATAGGGATATAATGGGAACAAATTTTTATTACATTAATCTATGTGCCATTTAAAAAGTGGGCATTTAATATGGGATGGAGTATTTGATAGAGTAAATTAATGATTTAGCCCTTAAACTATTCAACCTTTTTAAATTAGGTCGTTCGTTTATTTTTTAACATAGTTACATTCAATTTTTTTGTTTGTGTGTGAGTAATTTTGTTAATAAACGTTAAAATTCATGCTTATTTTTTTTGACTAAAGTATTTACGTGGATAAAAGGTGGAAACCCCCTAGACTCAAACAATTCGATGATTTTAGTCATGGACATGGTGGGCTTTGGAAGGTTGTTTTCTGACATAGATGCTCGCGAGACTAATATGTCATAACAATTGAAACTGTCTTTGAGAGGAGAGATTGATGACGGCGTTGCGATCAGCTTTGGCGTCAGGAGTGAGAGGGAGATCAAGGATAAAGATCAGAATCGTCGGTCAAGGGCGACCCTACACTAGGGGCAAGTGGGGTTGCGCCCCCAGGGACCTCTTGTGAAATTTTCTTTTATATATGGGTACTTAGTTTACATGTTTATAAAAAATTGCATCCATCTCGCAAAAAGAATTTTGTTTTGACTTCTTAAAATTAATTTTTGAAATTTAAAGTTAATGTAAATTAATTAATTTTTAGACAATACAATTATAAATATTACTCCATTTGAGAATTCTATTTGCAAAACTTTACGAATTTTGTGATTATATTTATGTTTCATGTTTATTCCTAAATTTATCAAGTGTTTAGTTTAATATTTTATGGTATGATATTGAAATTATAATGATAATTTTTTAAGTATATTGTGTCATTCTATACTATCAATAAATATGAATTCCTTTTATTACCATATCATGTTAATAATATATTTTTATTTCAACTTATAATTAATGTCTCAAAATAATTTTATTAGATATTAGTAGTTCGTTGCGTTTATTTTTTATTTTTTCCACAAGAAAACATTAAAAATCAACACTTTGCGTATTAAAAACATTGTTGAAAAAAAAATTATCACACAATTTATTTTAAATGTCTTTAAGTATGGGTAATGAAAAAATTCTTGTATTTCTATTTAAATTAGGTCCTCTAGAAAAAAAATCACTCCAATCCATGGGATGGTCATAAGAAGAATAGAAGAATTTTTGGTAATTAGCTCCATCAACAAGTTTGACTTACACAAGCAATATAAGCAACTTAAATTACACATCAGGAAAAAAATACCACATATACAACTTTTTAACGTCCGTTGACGAATGGCTAAATTACGAACAAATAATCAGTTTAAATATGTACCTACGTTAAGAAATAGATTAAATATCTAATTTCAAAAGTTGAATAATTTAAGAACTAAATAATTAATTTACCCTATTTGATCATGTGACAACATGAAAGTTCCTATGTATATTTAATCATTGTCCTATACGTATTAACAAGCAATTACAATTAAGTAATATTACGGATCTTAAATTTTTGGTTTTAAAATGGTCTTAAATGACATGACATTGAATAATTTAATAATAATTTAGAACATAGTCAATCACATGAGATATATTCAACTAATGTTATGGTGACACATTATTTGAGACATTTTTTTAGACCAAAAATTTCAGACCTCTAGCATCACCCGTTACAATTATGCTATGTTTAGATTGCGTGAATGAAAGTGAGAATAAAATGACATATTTCTATAAAATGAAAAATATTATGTTTGATTGTTCTATTGTGTTAGGATGTGTTCACTAAGGCCCGATAGATATGGTGGACCATAGTTCACGTGGAGGAATGTTCCCATGTAGGGATCTGTTTGGATGGTGGGAGAATATTAAGTAATTCTAGTTGTATTTAATTTCCAACTCTTAAGAAAAGTGTCAGGATATAATTCGATTTTCTTCCTTAAGTAGATTGAGTTTAATTCCATTAAGGTAACTAACTTGATAAGGAGTTTTATTTCCATATGGGGACGAACATGCAGTCAATGGTGTGATCACTATAAATACAAGGCTAAACCCTAATTCACAGGTAATCTTCACTTTACAACAACTAAAGTTATAAAAAACAAAAAAAACCTCTATTGTTAAAACCTTATTTATCCTGTACTTATTCTCACACCGGAACTATCCCCCGGGCAGCCCAAAGCGTCAGGCTCTTGAGTGTGGTTTCGTTTCTGTGCAGTATTGGACGCCCTATTGGGTGATTGAAGCTCGTGGACGAATCTTGGCGTTAACATTGGCGCTAGAAGGAGGGCGCTTTAGTGTTTGATAATTCTCAATCACACATTATTTATTGATCTGAAACAATGATGTCGAATAAGGAGAAAACGGTGTCAGCGTACGGTGAGTCTACGACTAATTTTTCCCAACCCAGAGGCTCAGTCTATGAGAAAAATGTTTTGGAAACACAAACTGTTGAATATGAATGGATTTCCCCTCAATGCAATGTTTGCAAGGTGTTTGGACACAAACCAAGTAAATGCCCTAAGAAAACCTATGACTAAACAAAGAGTGGATAGTTGTGAAGAATAAAAAAAGAAGGTTCCTGAAGGTGGAGTTGGTGAAACTTCAAATTCTTATGTGCAAAATGTAAATGCAAATCCTTATATGGAAAATCTTGTTTGTAATGAGGTTGATAAAATGGATGAGGGACAGATTATCAGTGGAAGTGATTGTTTTAAATAAGACTGGTATGATGTTGCAAAGATGAAGCAATAGAAATTTTCACAAGAGGATGTGGGAATTGTTTTAGTGGGCAAAAGGCAAAGCTATACAGTTAAATAACTCTTTTTGAAAGTCTTGTTTTGGAGGAAGGGGATTCTCATAACTCAATGGCACTTTCGTTAGAGAATTTAACCAAATCTGCAAGAAAAAGACTCAAAAGGGAACAAAAAAGATTGGCTACTGCACAAAACTGGGATTTCGGATGCTCTCTTGATGTTACAAGGTAATGGGGGTAGGAATTTAAGACCTAAAGGAGTGGGGATTGCTGCTGATAGTGGGGGGTAATAATCTTTTACCTCATTCTCAATGATTAAATGTATGCTTGGAATATTAGGGGTTTTAATAAATCCCTAAACATAGAGATGTTATTGATTTTATAGCTGTAAATAGAGTTTCTTTATTATGTTTGGTAGAAACAAAAGTCTCCTCAAGTAAAAGTTGGAAAAATTATGAGGAAATTTGGTGTGGGTTGGGAATATGTTTCATAATGCTCCCTGTAAAATGAAAGGCAGTGTTTCTTTCTTTTGCTGGAAGATTGTGCTCCCGAAGGCAGTGTTTAGATCAATAAATTCTTTATTGAGGACATTTTTATAGTCTGGTCCTGAGTTATAAAGAACCACTGCTAAGGTTAGTTGGGAGGATGTTTGTCAACCAATGGCCGAAGGTGGCCTGGGGATTAAAAATGTTATTATTTGGAATGAAGCTGTTATGATGAAACATCTATGGAATGTAGCTGGTAAGAAAGATTCATTATGGGTCAAGTGGTGCCATTCCCATATATTAAAGGGTCAGTGTTTGTGGACTTGCAAAACTCCTACTAATTGCTTCTTGGACGTGGTTAGAAGTAATGAAGTCGAGGGGCAAAGCTCAGAAACTAATAAAGTATGTCATTGGTAATGGACGTGAATTCTTTTCTGTGGCATGATAATTGGCATCCTTATGGTCCTCTTTGTTAAGATATGGTACAAGAATATTGAGATATACTAGCCTGACTGAATCATCAAAAGTGAAAGATGTGATCTTTGGTGGAAATTGGGTATGGCCTGAAGCAGCTATCACTGATCTACAAGTAATTTTAGATGAAGCTAGGAGGGTGTTTGTTTCCATGAATACCACAAATCGTGTTAAATGGATACCAAATGGAAATGGGGATTATTCTATTAAATCTACTTGGGAAACTATTAGGGAGAAAAAACCTTCAGTGGAGTGGCATAAAATTGTTTGGTTCAAGCAACACATTCCTAAGCATGCATTTATCTTCTGGTTAGCTTTCAGAGGTAGACTTACCACAAAGGACAAGTTGGTGAAATGGGAAGTCTTGGAGCATAATAGGTGTGCTTTATGTCAAGATGGTGAAGAGGATTTAAATCACTTATTTCTTAGTTGTCTTCAATCAAGACAACTTAGGGAGTCAATTAAAAGAAGATGCAGTCTTACCGAATGTCCAAACAGTTGGGATCAAATTTGTGCTTGGCTTCCTCAGAATGTTTAAAGGAACTTCATTTCAAAGTTGGATTAGATTACTAGCTATCCAGGGCAGTATCTACCACATTTGTCAAAATAGAAATAAAGCTGACCATGGCGAAAGGTTGAATTCTGCTATGTAGATGGTTGATTGCATCCTGCAAGATATTAGAGATAAAGTTCATCACATTAAGAAAGACCCAAATACTTTTGAGAATTGGTTGCTAACCATGGAATGGGGTATTAAGCAGGAAATTTTCGTTTAGTTTGACTTAGGGTATTTTCCTTTTGGTTTGTTTGTCCCTGTTTGGTTTTGTAGCTGAGCTAGTTTTGTTGGAGGGTTATTCTCTGTTCCTTTTGTTCAAATTTTTTGTTTTTTTTCCTAATACAAATTTACTTTTACTGACCAAAAAAAAAAAAAGAAAACTGAGACATGAATGTTCTGTTGGAAAGCTAATTATTTTGACCCAATGAACTTTCTTGAAGAATTGGTGCTTCCCTTTAAGCTTAAGCTTGATTTTAACCATTAGTTTTTCAGCACTTCTATCAACCTTTATTGTTGTTAAAACTGTAAGAGTACTTCAGAAATATGTATTAAACTTCAACGCATTTGTTGGGTGGCGATTAACTGACATTATCCAGTTAAACAGTCGTCATCACTCACACCCACACATCATCATAGTTTCATGCATATATAATTGTGAATTACGAATTTAACATTCTTTTTGTAGTGTCTTTCAAAATTTGTTTAAATATAAATAACTCATTTTCACAAAATTTACATTTTTTTTGGTGTTGTGGGGGGGGGGGAGGTGGTGGGGTGTGTGCTGGTGCTCGTATTGCATACTAATCCGGCTCCCATTTCGGGTGTTGTGGGAGGAGAGGGGGGGGGGGGGGGGGTGTTGTGGGAGGGGGGGGGGGGGGAGGTGGTGGGGGTGTGTTGGTGCTCGTATTGCATACTAATCCAGCTCCCATTTCCATAGACTGAAAAACTGATTATGATACTAGCAAGAACATTTAGTGATGATCTGCCATCTACTGTATTTGGTCATACTAAAACGTCAAGGTTTTATATGTTTGTCTTCTGGAATTTCAGACTTTTAAGTGGCAAGAGTATTTGAGGTGGCAGAGGAAGGTCAACGAGGCAAAGGCAAGTACTGTAGCACTCAAAGCGAGTTTAAGTGAATTTGACTCCTGAAGGGAAGCCTCCAGAGAGCAAATGGAAGGCTTTTTTTGTGAAGATCTCGACTAAAGGATGTGGTGGTTGTTAAGAATAATATCTATGATAAAGGGTTTCTCCACAATCATCTTGAGATAATCTTTCCTATGTCCTCAAGACGATCATTTTCACAAAATTAAATCAAAATTAGGTTAAGTTTAGGTTGTCCATCATTCTTCCTTTATGTTGATTTAGTGCTGCTTGGTCTTGTATACTGATTCAACACTTGTGGACGTAGCTTTATAGAGAGAGATTAGCTTAAACTTCAAAGTTACAAGCCTTTTAAAAATTTCATCTTCATGATATACTATGATTGTATGTGATTTAGTTTTGGTTTATGTTTTTTCCTTTAGCTGCTGTAGTTTATGAATATTGTGTATAGCAGGACCAAAACAGAGAACCGAAACCCGTTGCCTTAACACTTGCCCACGCCCCATTTAGATTTTTATTCAACAATTTATAAAATAGAATTCCATTTTTTCACATAAGCTGATGCAGCTCTTGTTTTACTGGTCTTGTGGATCACACGTCGGGCCTCCAAGGTTGGAGAGACATCTACAAGAGTTTAGGCTTGTGGAGGTAGTTGCAGTTAAGAAAATGCTTAGTTATTGAGTCTCAACTTCCTTGCTTCTTGTTCATTTCCTTCACGTCCTAAATGCTTGTAATATTATTTTCCTTTACTTCTTCAGTTTCTTCTTCTCTTTGATTTCTGCCTAATGTCAAATATCCATATCTATCTGGCGAACCGGCTATAGCGACGGTTTCGTCCGCCGATATAGCATAAAAAGTCGATGTCAAAGCTATGACGACGGTTCGTAGCTCAAAAAAACGGCCTTTTTATCATTTTTGGTTCCCTTTTCCGGTTTGTTGGAGAGATTTTTCCTATATAATATATATATAATGGTACATTTATCTAATCAAACTATTATTTTTATTTATCATTAATTATAATGTACATATTTGGGGGGAGTGAAAAACAATCCTGATGATTATAATAATCTACACTTAAAGATGGATAAATCCTTGAATGATTTTTAGGCCATCTGTTTCTCACAACTTTTATGGAGCCAATCTTTCCACTTGTGGTACATTAGCAGCAGTAGGTTTGATATCTCTGCTCCTCATGTAAGTCAAAAACTGACCTGGTAGCTCTTCAAGTAGGGCTTGGACGACGGAGGTCTGCCCACTGCAGAAGGAGGGGAGGGGCAGGGGTTAGTCGAAAACGTTTTAATAAATTAGTACTGATGAAAATATCTACAATCTCACAAGTCACAGATGTATTCTATAACTGCATTACTATGTAAATATGCAAGTGTACCATCTAAAATAAAAGGAATATATTCTGTAAACTGCATTAACCAACACATTTAAGCAACGTCCCCAATGTGTTCAAATTCAAATTATATTAAAAATAAACTTTTAAAATATTAGAGATAAACTTTTAAATAGACAAATTTTAAGAATTTTTTTTATTATATAATAGTGATGGCATAATAGTACTTAATTTAGCTAGAATATTAAGTGGTAACATGTTTAGAACTTCACATCACTTTGTAGTTTAAATTTTGAAATGTATCTATAATTTTGGAACAGATAAAAAAGGAAATTATATCTCTAATTTTGAAATGGAGGTAGTATAACCGTAAGTGTAAGAAAATATACTCACCATGTACCTCGCGCATTGGAACAAATTGAACAATATCCCTTGTAGCGATTCTCCCCGTAGAGCTCTCTAAGCGATGTCCATTATCAGCATCAAGGATCTGCCAGTTGACAAGGCAAATGAATGGAGAGATAAAGAAGAAGGAAGATAAACCAGCTCATATTGCAAAAGGAGTGATGTGTATAGTGCTACTGCCAGACCAAATAGTCTAGGTTCCAAGAATAGAAAACAAATATTTACCTCCATTTGCTTAAAATCTGCACCACCAACTCCAACTATAAGAATTGATAGTGGTAGATCAGATGCCCTAACCAGAGCATCTTTAGTTTCTTGAAGATCAGTAAGGACTCCATCCTAAAAATATGGTCAAGATCTTATTGTCGAAATCATATAAAAGTAAGAATTATATTTATAATGAAAGGAACCTATTCATAGCAATGGTGGCTATAGAGCATTAATTGGCCATCAGATCTTCCACCGTTTATTGTAAGATTTGACTGGCAAGATTTTTTTTTTTAAAAAAATAAGACCCTCCGATCTGTCACATTATTTTGCGGAACAACTTAACTACCGCAATACTGTGTTGCAGAGGCTAAATTGTCCTACTATTAACTTGAAAAAATTAATAATTTTTATCTTTAGCAACATTGTTGTGAAAGGTTCCATCTTTTTTTAAAAAAAATCGATCATTCATATCTTGTAATGGACGTTATAAGATGTGGTGACCAGTTAAGCCCTATAATCACCATTTAAAAAATACAAAAATATAACTTTTTAAATGTACCGTAATAATTAGCAAGACAAAGTATTTGTTGCGGTTGTAGGAAAGGGACTGGGCAGCTATTTCTGCAGCCCTGTTGATGACTTGACCAAATAGAGTAGGTCCTGAAAGAGAAATATTGCACAAAGCGCTTGCATATGCCGCCATGATGCCTTCAATTCCTTCAACCTGTCATAGAGGGTCATTGAGACCATGAAAAATGTACAAGAAATGTAATACCTAATTTTGTACTAAAGTCAATTTAACTGAAAACATGTTATTGCACTTTGTAACCGTAGTAGACGCTGCAGAAATTTGTATTTCAGCATTGATAAACAAAGATTCTTACATTAGGAAGACATTTTTTTAACCTTACACTAACCCATATTATTATTCGCATTAGCTAGAGCTGTAAACGAGCCGACTCGAGTTTTGACTTACTAGCTCGAACTCGTTTTAAAAGCTAAACGAGTCGAGTTGAGTCAGACTCTAAATGAGTTTGAGATTTAGTTGTACAAAACTCGATATGTTTAGTAACGAGTTGAGTTCTAGCTCAAGTCAAGCTTATACAAAACTGATACTACTCAACGTTTTAAGTTTTCGCTTGTTTAGATTTATTTTTTTTTATCATAAAAATAAGAATAAATAATTATTGAAGCCAGGCTTACTCGATTGTACATCCATATTGTTCGAGCTTGGCGTAGTTTTAACTAAATGGGTTGTAAAGAGGTTGTTCGAGTTTAAACGAGCTCAAGTCGGGCTTTAATCAAGGCAGAATATGAGCTCGCAAAACAGTCTGATTTTCACTTACTACTCTAATAATATTTTTAAAATTTGTTAAACTCAGGAAAGAGTTAATTAAGACAATAACTGCTATTATAACTGACATACAGTAATTTTATATACATCTCTATCACTTGTAAAAGAAAAGTATTACCTCAAAGCCATTGGAACTCCCATTCAAGGTTGAAACAATGAGATAGATTGAACTATCATATGTTCTTTCACACCTAAAGCCCCACCAAGCAGGAACAGAAGGAAAGAGTCCTCATACCGAATCATAGAATTGGATAACCTCCCAACCTCCTTTATAAGTCCTGCAGTTTATTTAAGATAATTAATTTAAAATCCTTTTTATATGACATATTTTGTTTGGGATCTTGATTCTAGGAGTAGTTTAAAAATGAACAATCCATTTGTACAATTTTCAAAAATAAGTTGTATTTTATATAGCCAAATAAGTTACAATTCTGTAATACTTGGTATAAATAAGGTTTATTTTGAAATGGTTAACCCTTTAGTATATAAGATGCAACTTGTTTGTATAGACTGGCACATTTTGAATCGTCCTAGGAATCAGAATTCCTTTATTTTGGTTTTTTGTATTTGGGGATTATGTGTTGTTTTTCCATTATATCTACAAGGAAATCCTGAGATATAATCCCCTATCTATTTCGTTAAACTTTATAAGGTAGTCCTATATTTACTTTAACAACTTCTTATGGCTACGTTTGGGGATTGTGTGGAATAGGAGGGAGAATGGACATGGACTCATCACCTATGGAATTAAAAAAATTGTGGTTTGGTTTGCGATTGGAATGAAAAAAATTGTGTTTGGTTCCTGCCTTGAGGGAGGGAGCAGTATATAGAATATACTTAATTCCAACTAGAATTCAATTCCATTCCTGTTCCAATCCAAACGTTTTAAAGTATAAATATCCTCGAATTTGAAAAAAAATTAACAGGAGAGCGGCCACTCTTCATTACCTGTCCTGGGTAAGACATTTAACCGGTCCTGAAGGATATAATATAGTGCAAGGAATCTGGAGCTTCTAGGATTGTCCCATTTGAAGCTGGAAAAAAATAATAGAGGGCATACATCAAATTGGCAACCAAAAGAATAAAATAAAAATAAACAAAATAAATTAATTTAAGGAATTGTTCATATCTAGTTAGCCAAGTTAAAAATTTCAACAGCAAACCATGAAGTTGAGCTCAAACCCACCAGAGATGTTAATCAAACAAAACTGTACATTTGCTTCTCAACAAATCCATCCACCCCAAAAAAGGCTGGCCACCTTAAGAAACCTATAGGTATTTTAAAATACCAAGGCTTCAAAAAATAGGTGACAATTAACATATATGTTCCGTCAAAACCTGATCCAAGTTTAAAATTATGTTACCTTGTCAATGACCCCGGTGACGAAAAAGGATGGTAAAGAACAAAATTACTCACCAACTTTTTTCTATGTAAAACGCCTTTTCAAAATCTGCAACTGATTTCAGTATTTGTAACTTGCTAACAAAAAACTTTATATCAATGAAATGAAAGGAATATTAAACTAAAAGTAGATGCTCGAAAAATTGCCAACCTGCAAACAATTACCCGATAAGGACCATGATCCTCCCACTACTGTTAAAATCTGCAAAAACATTCGACAACTAGAGGGTTATCCCTGAAACAAAGAGAAAACTGTTGAATAAATACTTAAAAGAACCGAAGTTTCATTAAAGTCAGTATGCTACACTCAAAAAAATGGATTTGGATTCCTAGGCAGTCCAGAATTGGACTTTCATTTAGACATTCCTTTGTAAGAAAATTAGTTACATTTGTAATATGTTTGGAACTTGTGGCTCCATAACTGAGAAGTTCACGGAAAAGGCCGAGTGTGCGAAGGCTTCGCGACGCACCCTGACCCATCGGGAACTGAACAGCAAGGATTTGGGGTGGGCTGTGGTCTTGTGGGGGGCTTTCGCCCCCCGCTGGCTATGGTATAGAGTTTACTGTAGGTACGGCGCAGGCGCCGCGCCCATTGCACAACATCAGAGTGGCGCGGGGCGCGCTAAAGTTTTTGAGGTACTCTGCATGAGTAAGCGGCGGGGGGGGCCGCGCCGTTTGCTGGGGCTTGTAAAACGGCGCGGGGCGCGCCACAGGCGTGGTTTTCAGGTTCTGGAGGACTAACGCGGGAGCGCAGCCAGTGGAAGCCAAGGAACGACGCGGGGGCGTTGCCGTTCGGCCGAACTCAGTTTTCCTATTTGTTATTTCTGATAGGACATTATGGGTATTTTGAGACATGAATGTGAAGTAGGGTTGGACTATGATTAGTAGCTATAAATACTATCTTATTGTAAAGCTCTATTGTAAACGCTCAATCAAGAGAATCCAATAAACAACTAGCCGCCCGTGGACGTACCCAAGATTTTGGTGAACCACGTAAATCTTCTGTGTTAATTCTATACTATCGTGAGCTTGTGTGTGATTCTCATCCTAATTATAACAGTATAGCAGAGAGTTATTTTTGTATAATATCTTGTATAACAAAAGTCCATATAGAATGCAAACTATAAAAACACAACTCATTTCTATAAACTGCTCAATTTGACTACTTGTCTTAGACTACTTGTACATTTTGAACGGCTTAAAATCAGTATCCCCAAAAGATTGGCATATCTTTAACTTACTCTATTCGTTTTAGATGGAAGAAATGTAATTGAGGATATGAATGAAATGAAAGAAAGTGTATTTGGTTGATTAATTCAAACAACTAAACAACCATGCATTCCGATGGAATAAAAATTCTTTCAATTCCCTTGATTTATTCATTGCATAGATGAGGTGTGGGAATGGGATCCATTAACATGGGAATGGAATGTATGTGGACAATCTATCTCATCTTATCACACCACCCTCCGTCACCAACAATCAAACATTGCACTTCAGATACTAAAAATCATATCATTCCTTCAATTCAAACATAGCATAAGCATGCGGAAATGGCAATGATTAAGCTCACCTTGCTCCCAAATTGCTGCATGCTTAGACACAAGGGCGTCCTAAACTGGATTCAAGTTGTTTG